>JAWQFJ010031562.1:7500-32500 GCA_034096865.1 Theodoxus fluviatilis
CAGCTGGGATAGGATAGCGTCCAGATGACATGACAGTCACCAGTCTGGCGGTAGATCTTACTGGTGCCTCCAGAGCCGAGTATTGTTCAGGATCCAGGGACGTGCATGAGGGTGATGCTGGTTATGATGCATCCCTTCATGCATATTGCCCTTTATATTGTAAAGTACTCTCCATGGCCGTGCCAGGCTTAATGGTGCTTCCCCTTTTAACCAGTAGGATTCAGATGCATGATGCATTGCCCTCAGCGATGCTCTGGTCATGGGTCAGAGTGACTATGTAGTTGTGACATGAGTGGGTGGGGTGGGTGGGGATAGATGGTTGGTAAGAGATGTCGGTGCCCAGATATTTGAAAACTTCTGTGCATCTTTGTCTGCCAGTGCATGAGTAGGCTTCCACGCACGGGCTCATGACAAGGGGGAAAACAACAAATCAAATGAAATTAATAATACCGGTACTGATATCAAGACTTTGCAAGTCTTGCAACGCGCGCATAATGACACCTTGTCAATTATGTCATAGTCCATGACAATTTAAAGTTACTATCAACATGGGAAAGAAACTCTTCATCAATATTTAGTTTCACACGCCAGGGCTGCTGTTGTCTTGCTGCACGCCAGGGCGAGAAGAGTAGCTTGCTGTGGATCCTGCAGGCTCGGGAGGTGTTCCTTCCTGGCGGTTTGAGGTGTCCAATAGAACATGCCTGCCCGCACCACGTGATGATGCTGTACGTTGGTCGTGGTCCTGAGTCGACGTTATGGGACCCTGCATCTTACAGAAAGGACTGTGTGCTTAATGTTTTGAAGAGAAAATACAATAAAAAGCCCGTGTGCTCAGTCTTCATGATGTATCAGCCGCATACTTCTGCATTTGACCTCACGTTACTTCCACTTTCAGTGATGCGTTCACACCGTTGAATTCCATAGCGTCTCTAGTAGTGCCCTTTCAGCTTTGCCTGTTGTTATCCAAACTTAAAATTTCTTATCGTGAAAACGTGCCTGCACGTAACAGCTTAATGGCCCAGCCTACCGTATACAGTGAATGAAGGGAGTGTCGGTCGAGTGTTACTGTCAGAAGTATAATGAGAAGTGATAAGAAATTATGTGACCGTTTCCATATGCAAGAATTAATAAGGACTAGAATTTGTCTTCAATAGAATAACTGGTGAGTTGAATTTTGTTAATAACAAGGAATGGGGGAGACGGGGATTACAGATACTGGGATATATATGGAGGGAAGGAGCGGGGCATGGGATTTGAGATGGGGTGATGAGGAAGTGAATGAATGCATGAATGGATAGATGAACAAATGAATGAATAAATGGATTAAGAGATGAATGAATGAATGAATGAATGAATGAATGAATGAATGAATGAACGAACGAAAGTTTATGGCCTATCAGCCTATGTATGCCATGTAAGGCCAATGATAACGAACATCGTTAGAGCCAATTAGAGTAAGTGCAAGTCTAGTCCTGATTCATCTAGTCATGAGCACTTTATGAATCGTGTAGGGAGACGCAGTGCGTCAGTTCTTATTCCCGATCCAAGGGGGAAGGGTGTGGGTGGGGATGGGGGGCAGGCATGTGAGAAAAAGGAAATTGTTTCATCTATCTCGCATGCTAGTAGTTTTTATGTATTCGTTGAGCATATTTATGTGTGAGCAAGTGTCAGCAAATGTACGAGTCTGTGCATTTGAGCGTATTAGTGTGCGCTTGTGAGGGATCCAGTGCTAGAGTACGTCCACGTCAATGTGAGTGTGTATAAGCGTTTACTGAACTGTAGGATTAAATTTGTAAATGTAATTGTAGTGTTTGCAAGTCAATTTATACCCTGAATAATCCTTGTCTTTTGTTTCTGTCAATATTTATCCAAACGTGCATTGATCAGACTGTGCTTGATAAGTTCACGATTCAAGAAATCGATGACGCCACCGCCGCCGCCGCCGCCGTCGTCATTATCATCACTATTGTCAGTGCTGTAATTGTCAGAACCATCGTTGTTGTGGTTGTCATTTCCATCGTCCTCGTCGTTGTCCTTCATTCAAACGTAATTACACTATCGACGACTTAAAAAAAGTGCGGAAGGACAAACATATGACGTTCCTTCTTTTCCAGATTCTCCACGAAACGTGGCAGTGAACAAGACAGCCACCCAGAGCTCCACCTTTAACGGGACGGACACCTATCAGACACCTCACCTGACGTTCACTGCCTCTGCTGGTCTGGCCGTGGACGGTGCCCCCACCAAGTCCTACCTGGACAAGACGTGTGCTGTCACAGACTGGATAAATTGTAATATATTTCTTTTGCATTAGTCATTCATCATTTCAGTTTGCTACTAATGTCAGTGATATACAAACTGGATCCATTGCTTCAATGTTGCTGGTCACAGTGGTTTCCACGCTCTCTTTATCCATGTCGTGTCAGGACTCTGGGAAGAAGTACTGCCGGCATATAGGAAGAGCACTACTACAATGAACAACATACTGATCAGGAAACAATTACACTCAGATGCACAATTATTCCGCTTTCCTTTACGTTATCTGCACGTCATTTCATGCCCTTTTCTGTCGTACATTTAACATATCCCATTCTTCATATATATACATATACATTTCTTCCGCACCTTTGATTACCTCCATACCTGTCTTACAAATGTCTGTGTCTGAACTTGTGTTAGCCTTGGTCCCTCTTCGTGGGTTCATATGTGTGCGTGCGTATGCGTGTGCGTGTGCGAGTGTGTGTGCGTGCATGTGTGTGTGTGCGTGAGTGTGTGCGTGTGTGTGTGCATGTGTGTGTGTGTGCGTTCTTCATCTCACTGAGGCAAGAGTGGAGCTCGGCAGCCCCCTTGGTGACGGAGCAGCGTTTTTTAGGGACAGCACTGCTCCCGTCAAATGAGGAGGAGTCTAGAAAGATGACCTAAAGAAAGCTTGCCTCACCTCATCCTGTCAGCCTACTGCAGCTGACTGGACATCCAACCAGCGGTCGACACAATACTCAAAAGAATGACACAGAATTTCGAAGGAAGCGCAGATACCTCTCTTTTGGTGCGTGGAACATCAAAACGCCTATTGGCAATGGCAGAAACGAAAGACCAGAGCGACGATCCGCCCTCTTTGCAAATGTGTTGCAGCAATATAAAATCGACATTGCTGCCCTCAGTGAGACTCGAGTGGCTGAGACCGGTGAAGTCACCGAATTGGGCACTGGCTACACTTTCTTCTGGTGCGGTAGAGCAAAGGAGGAGCCTAGGGAAGCTGGAGTTGGCTTTGTAATTCGGACACACCTCCTCAGGAACCTGGATTCCCTACCCAGAGCGAAAAAGGACCGCATAATGACCCTCAGGATGCCACTGAGCATCGCAGTTCGGGCTGCTATCCCATCTTCGGACATCCAAGAAGAGAGAGATGTGCGTGTCTGTGTGTGTGTGTGTGTGTTTTTATGTGTGTGTGTGTGTGTGTGTGCGTGGGGGAGAGAGAGAGAGAGAGAGAGAGAGAGAGAGAGAGAGAGAGAGAAAGAGAGAGACAGAGACAGAGACACAGAGACAGAGAGACACAGAGAGAAAGAGAGAAACAGACAGAACACGAGAGAAAGAGAGATTGAGAGGGGGAGAGAGAAGGAAAGGGAGCGAGAGAGAGAGAGAGAGAGAGAGAGAGAGAGAGAACGAAAGAGAGAGGGAACGAGAGAGAGAAAACGCGAGAGAACGAGATAGAACTGAACATAATTGAACTGGTTTATTGAGGCCAGCGGCCCATTGCATATACAAATTGATGAGAAACATTCACGGTTAATACATAATGTTTTACAGATGTAAACATGACTCAAAGCACAGATACACCCCTCAATTATACTCTTACCTTGGTTTTTATGAGCCCCAACATTTGAGAAAGCTTGTCCATTTCATGTGAACACGAGTCAATGCATTAAATTTGTACACATTTAGTATATTCAGCACGAGAGAGAGAGAGAGAGAGAGAGAGAGAGAGAGAGAGAGAGAGAGAGAGAGAGAAAGAGAAAGAGAGAGAGAGAGAGAGAGAGAGAGAGAGAGAGAGGGGGGGGGGGAGGGTTATCGCATGCGCGCCCACGCGTATGTGTATCTGTCTGTCTTAAGTCTGTGTGTGTCCACGTGTCTCTCTGCATTTGTGATCGTATTTTTGTTTGAGTCTGCGTGTGTGCGCGCGCGCGCGTGTGTGTGTGGAGGGTGTGTGTGTGCGCGCGCGCGCGCGCGTGTGTGTGTGTGTGTGAGCGTGTGTGTGTGTGTGTAAGGAAGGTGTGTATGTATGTGTGTGTGTGTGTGTGTGTGTAAGGAAGGTGTGTGAGTGTGTGTGTGTGTGTGTGTGTAAGTGTGTGTGTGTGTTAGAGCCCGTGCATGTGTGTTTGTGTTCGCGCATGCGTGTGAGTACACAACTGACTACACTTCTTCTCTGAAGGGGACACATGGCAGCTTATTAGTAAATTTGAAATTTAGTTTTAGATAGTTTTCACAACTATAACACCCAAGTGACTATTATTCCATAACATGACCGCTTATAAATTGTGTCCTCGAGGGATGGAACATCAAGAAATGAAAAGTGGTCACGATATTTGCCGTTAAATCTTTAAGTTTAAGCATCAACTCGTAAACATGTCCTGACAAGTAAATGAGAGGACTGAACCCGGTTGGTTGATGCCAGCACTTCCTGGAAATACGTTTGCATTGATAGCTATCGTATCCCAGTAAGATTGTTAAATGTTCAAAATCTAGATACCATCTCTACATGCAGTCAATCATGCATACCGTGAACGTAATATTGTTGAAATAAACTTGGATGACAGATGATAGTTACGAGCGGTCGAGCATCTGAGTTGAGCCGAATTGAATACGTCTGTTTTTATTCATTGCTCAGGTAAGCGCATGAAGACTTTTGCACATCTGTGTGAGAAGTATGTGTGGTATTATTGAGGAATGGATGAAGGACCAAAGGCTATGCAGGATCGGAAAGGTGGGAAAGCGTAAAGAAAGCAAGTAATGTATCATGGCAGCAGAGCATGCATGTGGCTTCACCTCACTCTCCCTTATGGAAAGGGAACGATCTAAGGTTCTGCATTACTCTGTATAGAGAGTGCGTACAGTCCTTACAGAGGGAGTAAAATATCTCACATTAACGTTCCAGATGTGTGGAGGACTTGTGCAATGTCAGCATAATCTACTAACTGACTATCAGTCTGGTTTCAGACAAAAATACTAAAATCAAGCGGCCTTGACATTTGTCACAGTTATGTGGTGCAGAGCAATGGACGAGGGAACTCTTGTGGGAGTAGTAGTTCTAGACCTTTCCAACGCATTCAATCTCATTACACACGATATGTTGTTTGGACAGAGTTGTGGATTTTAATTGTTCCCTCGACTCAATTAACTAGTTTCACTCTATTCTCAGTAACAGAACCCAAAGGGTACACATCAAAACAGTGGCCTCGAGAAGCCGTGACCTCACGTCCGGTGTCCATCGCGGGCCAATACTCGGTTTTCTTCTTTTCTCGATTTACGAGGGTGAGAATGAAAAATATTGAATATTTTAAATTCATTATTTATTGATAAACAAGGTACACTAGTACTTCATATTTCGACGTTGTCTCCATTACGTTCAATACAGGTATTCCAGCATTTCGGAAGTGCATGGATACCTTCAGGAGAATTTATGACTGAGTGTGCAGCCACTCGTGCCCCGTCTTCTGTACCTCTTCGTCGGACACGAAAGGCTTGCCTCCCGTCGCCTCTTTGAGCAGTTCAAAGATTTGATAATCACATGGGCGAGGTCTGGGGAGCATGGCGGATGTAGAAAACATTCAGAACGCACATATTGGATCATTGCGAAAGTTGAACAGGCAGTATTGGGCTGAGCATTGTCATGTTGCAACAAAACGCCTGTGCTTAGGAGTCCACGTCGTTTGAACTTGCTGTGGTGGCACACATATTGCAGACCTTTTGCGGAACTGCAGAACACCATGGAGGAAATGGTGTGCTGCTCCATTACTCATACCCAGATATTTGGCGATTTCATCCACTGTTACGTGGCGATTTTCCTTCACGATGAATTCAACAGTTGCACTGTGCTCTGGTGTTACAAGTCGGTGTGCCTCACGTGGTCGCAGCGACTCTGTTACTAAACGCACGCCTTTTTGAAACTTCCTAGTCCACTTGTACACATGGTGAAGTGGCAGACAGAGGAATCACCTTATTGAGCTTTCATTTGTTTGTGATTTTCGATGGGTTTCACACCTTTACTATTCAAAACACGAGTGAGAGAACGTTGTTCCTCTTTGGTACATGTTGCAAGTGGGGCAGCCATCTTAACACTACTGCTATGCCGCAGTATGATGTTTCTACATCGTGTTGTCACTTGTAGGTCACTCTCTCAACAAAAAAGGTAATCAATTAGCCAATTGACAGACCAAATGATTTATGTTACGTGTGTGTACCCCTCTACCCCCTACCCCCCCCCCCCGCTTTTAACGTTTTCATTTCACTCACCTTCGTGTGTCAATTGTCTTCCTGTGTAAAACACAGCCATGCAGGCCTATAAGCAGACAATTGTACTTCAACCGTAATTGGTAACTCAATTACTGAAACAGAAGCAACACTAAAGAGAGATCTGAAAAACGTAAGCAAAGGGAGTAACGAAAACATGATGCGCCTAAATTCGAAAGAGACAACCTGCATGTTGATAACGAGAAGCCAAAAACGGAAAACGTTGCAGAAACAAACAATAGAGATATTCATTTATGATACACAAGTAAAATGTGTTTTAAATGTTAACATTTTTAGGGATTGAAAATTGATGAATCTTTTCCTAACAGGATCTCGCCATTGATTGTAATTTAAACAAACCCTCCCAAATTGATGATACGTTTGTTTGTTTTGTTTAATTACTTCTCGTTCAGTTACAGCCAAATAAATTGCCTCATAAATTTGAATATGAATACTTTTTTAATTTAAATTTTGAAGTGAATCAATTCCTTGGTCAAGTTTCTATTCTGTTCGTTAACTGCCAGGATCACGTCACGACAGGATTAATGCCATTCAGTCCTGGTGGGTCTTCCGGCAGAACAATTAAACCGTCTGCAATGCGTTCAAAACAGTGCGGCACGTCTGGCTCTTACGAAGGGCAAGCGCGATCATGTGACACCCCTCCTGAAACATCTACACTGGCTTCCCGTTAATTTCCGCTGCCAGTACAAAATTGCTATTTTGGCGTACCGTCATTTCGATTCAACCCTTCCGGCATATCTTTCGGCCTCCCTTTGTACCTATCACCCTTCCCGTTCTCTCCGTTCATTAAGTGAAAAGATTCTGAAAATTCCAAAGCGTAGTACCAAGTCTTTCGGAGAGCGTAGTTTCAGTTTCATTGCTCCTAGTGTTTGGAATTTCCCGCCGGCTGGCCTTCATGATGCCCCAACTATGTCCATTTTAAAATCTCAGTTAAAACCCATATGTTTCGTCTTGCTTTTCTGTAATCTAGTTGGTGTTTTTTCAAGTCCTGGTATGCTAGTCGTACGAGTGTTGTGCAATGTAGTATGACTGACGAGTAACTGCGTGTAAATGTGGCTATGCCCGCGCATTGAGTTCTTGCAAGAAATGCGCGTTATAAATGCTATATATTATTGTTTATTTTAATTTTAATTTTAATTTTATTTTAATTTTAATTTTAATTTTAATTTTAATTTTTATTTTTATTTTTATTTTTATTTTAATTTTTATTTTTATTTTTTATATTTATCATTATTATTATTATTTTTATTATTATTATTATTATTATTATTATTATTATTATTATTATTATTATTATTATTATTATTATTATTATTATTATTATTATTATTATTATTATTATTATTATTATTATTATTATTATTATTATTATTATTATTATTATTATTATTATTATTATTATTATTATTATTATTATTATTGTTGTTATTGTTATTGTTATTGTTATTATTATTATTATTATTATTATTATTATTATTATTATTATTATTATTATTATTATTATTATTATTATTATTATTATTATTATTATTATTATTATAACATTGACTTCTTTTTCCAAAAATCAGACCACCTCATATAAGTTTTTTTTCATTACATGGCTTTGCAGGAAATATGGAATGGGTGTATTTTATTTATTCAATTTTCAGTCATGTCAGTACTATGTCTTCCCCTAGTTTTCCAGGATGGCTTTACATGTTGACACGGCTGTCTTTCCTGCACTCAAGCCTCTGCTGCTGTTTCATCCTCACAGCTCCGTACTGCACTAACAACCCCTGGTGGCAGGTGGACCTGGGAGGCCTGTATGACGTCTTCAACGTGACCATCTACCAGAGAGGAGAGAGGGAAACAGGTGACCTTGACCGACATAACAGGAAGGAATTAATGTACCATTGTGTTCATTTATTTCATAGCGACAATGACTTTTTAAAACATTGCCGCTGATCGTTAATTAACTTTTCCCCTACTACCTATATTAGAATGTCTGTTGATGACTCCAAGGATGACTGCGAGTGAAACTTACAACTCAAAATGGATTAATTGCTACTGTCAAGTGTATGCATCATCATCATAGTCAGAAGCATAGCCAAGCAATGTATCCCAAATGTAACTGACTTGATAACATTGTTATTAACAAACTTTTTCCTTCACCGGAGCAACCTTTAGTAGCGTGTGCAGGACCTTTTTGCAAAATGTGTGAGAAAATATCATCAGGAATCAGCCAAACCTGAAATGACTTAATATCTTTGTCGATACTGCAGGTTTGGCTGTATTGCCTTGTTGACTTGACCAAGGTCTTGATGGTCTCCTGAGGTGTCACCTTTTCCTCCTCCCGCCAGATAGTGGTGATTCACACTCATTAACCCAGGACCTTCCATATATATTACTTTTACTGAAGTCTGATTAGGTGAGCAGGGTTGCCACTTCTTCCGGATTATTCAATCCCACTGAAGAAAAGCTGTTAAGGAAATTAATAATTCAATTTCTCCCATCCCAGGGATTGAACCATGGCACTGCGCCTCGCACATAATCAAACGCCAAAGCTTGCTCGTATAAATTCGCCTGTCAAAGACCGGGTTACAGTAGGTCAGTAGAGGTTGAAGAGCTGACTATGCACTCAAGCAGGAGGGAATACTACTGGACTTGGGGCTGCCAGGAACTGGTGATCTACATATCGATAGTAAACATGGTGTTTGAGGAAGTTCTTTTTAATAGGTTTTATGACATGAGCCATTTAAGGGTGGGTATGTCATCGTGCAGGATGGCACGAGATCGGATGGTTTGCAGCGCTATCAGGACGAGAAGTTGTTCAATATGCATTATCCCTGTAGCCCACACGTTAAAAAAATAATTTATTCCATATTACAACATACCCGTCCTCGTGGTTTGCACTCGAGTCAACCTTAATCCAGCCCATTCTATGAAAAGCGGCCGAGTAGGTATTGGGCACCCTTACACTGGCCCCATGGGAAAACTTTCATAAACGTATTGTAACATGACCTGTTTCATTACTGAGTCATAAAGTGATGCAAAACTCATCGGTAAACACAGCATTTGAACCGATACAGCTTAGTACATACCAAGTGATGTTGATTCCATCCTAGACAATGGGTTTTCATTAGGACAGAGGGAAGTGCGAGTTGTCTTGAGCACTGACATTCCTGCATTCTGTAATCACTGAGGTTATGTTGATTGTCGTTCGAACCTGTTAACAGTTATTTGGTATTTCTTCAGCAGTGAAGCATGCTTGAACAAACCTTTGAATGCCTTGGATACTGGACAGTCCAACAAATGTTACTGAACAGCGATCAGAAATGACACCATTCGCAAATGCATCGCATTGTTCTCATTGCCAAAATCGCCTCTGTTATCAGTAACTTTCAAATTTATTTATCTTGTGATTCACTCCGCCCCCTCCCGTTCCTAGAGTGCTATATTCTCATATGTTTTGTGTTGTATGTTTAATGTCTAATATGCTGCAGCCAGTCACTTTGTCACTTTTGGCTTTTCAAACTCATGTTCAATACAGCTGCATACCTATCCTCAGGTAGCCTTCTGTCACTCAGGCAGAGAGTAGAATGAGTAGTCAATTGAACATGATGGACATTTTATCCTGAACGTATTACAACATTTACATATATATATATATATATATATATATATATGTCAAATTGTACGTTAAAGGCTACAGACAAGGTGAGCTGGGATCAGACGTATTTTCTCATGTTAACGAGAGTCTTTACAAAATGAATTCACAAACATGTTCGTTTACATTGTAGGTCTTTACTCTTTCTCAGTCACAGGTTGTTGTTCCCACGGATCACATGCATTAGAGAGGCATCATCATGCCCACAACAAAGTATCAAAACTGTTTGCAATTTTGCATTAATATTGTACGCAGCTATCAACATTGCTGACATAGAGCCCACAGGAGGTAAATGAAAATATTCTATCTTTTGGGGGGTAACCACAGCATAAATACAGCATGCGCCTGTTCGGGAAGGCAAGTGCTCAGATGCACTCGCCATGATCAACTCCCAGTTCCTACTATAATATTGCTGTTTATAGCACTACTTCTGCTACTAATACTAGACTAGCACACGACAGAAAGCCTATCCTCGAAGCGAACTTAGCAAATGTTCAAGAGCAAACGTTGTCCTGAACATATATGTAGTTTAGCACAGTCTAGATGTAAAGGGATTACACCTTTTGTTCTATCATATGGCGGCATGGATTTAAAGTAACACAGGGAAAACATGCTAGTTTTCCTTGTTTGTTGATTCATTGTACTTGTAGGACACGTGACCGTAGTTACGGCTTACCTTAAGGTCGGATGACCGGAAATGCGTTGTCGTCACTTCCTGACGTGCCAAGCAAAAACACCACAATAGCCGCCATCTTTGAAGGATAAGAATCGGAATGCATGCAGTAGAAGAGTACGTGTCCGTACATTGTGAGGAATAAAGATCGGTCGATGATGGTAAAAAATTGCATCAAACCATTAAGACAGTTTGATTACAACTAGACATCAGCGATAGTAATGGATCAGTTGTACTTTTATAATTTGTACATAGACCAGAAAAAGATTTGTAAACAAACACGCTGATCCCCTCGAGTGTCCCGACGCCGTAGCTGGCAGACTTGCGAAATCAAAGTGTGATGAATAACGAAACCTGTCGGCGGATGGAGTCACAGCTACGTACTTTGATCAGCAAAGCTTATACGCGATAACATTTGCTTAGCCGATAGCAATTTCTAAATCAGAACCGTTTGCCGTGATAGGACGGAGATCCCTAGTCATCGCCAAATCTCAAACCAACAGCGCGGATCGGATTCTTCATTTCCGCCTCGTCAGGCAAACGAAACTATCTATTCATTCCAGAACTATAGACCTTTCTCGGACTTTATAAGAGCTTTACATAGTACATAAAGTCAAACTTTTATCAGAATGTATACTTCGCTACGATCAGTGATTGACAGCTCACGAGCTCATGGGCGCGATCTGTGTCATGGTGTATGTTGTCCATGAGCGAGGCAGCGCATCAATACCGCTTAAAGCGGATGCGCTTTCCAGTTCTTATCCTTCAAAGGTGGAGGGTCTCACGTGGCTGCTACTATTTTTAGATCAACCCTCGGTGCACTCATCTCTGGCCATACGCAATTAGAAAGGTGTTGCCCACAATATAATCAATCCTACTACAAAATTGCGTTTATCACAGCTTTAGTATGAATATTTAAAAAGAGTTGTCAATAAAATATGTTGTTGGAAAACCTGCAATGTTAGAAATACAATGTGATCAAACAAACGAATTTGTTGATGTCAATCAGATCTGCACGTACTTCTTTTGAATCGTATATTAGGGAAAGTCGCGCTACAAAGATGAAAAATACCAGTCAAGCCATCCCGAGCAGAGATGTTGCTGACTGGTCGAGCCACTGAGCCAAATCCCGATCTTCTGAACAAAGATGAGCTTATTAGCTCAGTTGTCTGTTTGCCTGCGGTCAGTAATTCAAAGAGTAAGAAGACAAGGTGTTCTAGATCAGTGCTAGGTCTAGATGACTGCCATTTTTTATTCTTTCGAAATGTGCATCCCCTTTAAAGTGGAGCCTAAGCAAGTCCTTTCCATGTGATTATAAATACAATGTGATATATTTCTTGATTTATGTTTGATTACTTGTCAAACTCTCAGTTCTCTGGATAAATGTGATGTTTCTATTTGAATGTGAAAAAAATTTAATCACTTTGACATATGGGAACTGAAAGACACTGTGTGTGTATGTGTGTGTGTGTGTGTGTGTGTGTGTGTGTGCGTGTGTATGTGTGTGTGTGTGTGTGTGTGTGTGTGTGAGTGAGAGGGCAGTGGGCAGTTCGCATCTGCACGGGGAGATAGACGACCCCGCCCTCCATGAGCCTCCCGCTGCCTTGCGGGTAGCCTTGGGAAAGGCAAAGGCTAAGGGAGCAAACCCTGAACGAAAATGTGTGGTGCTAACACGGCACCACTGGACGAAAGACCTCCGCGATGCAGGTCACCGGCCAGGGCGGACAGGTCCCACGATGGATCCAACGCCCACGTGTTCACGACCACGGCAACCCTCCAGGTGGAAGGACCTCGACTGTGGTCGGGCTTGGAGAAGGATGGGCTCCGCCAAGCTGTATCAGCCTCAGTCACACCACATGATGACAAAGACAACCACTCACTCCATACCGGCTCGGTCGTCGCCAGGGTCACCAAGAACCGCGCCCACCGTTGCACATCAGAACGGAGGTGATACATGTGTTACTGATGCCAAGAGAGACAAGATCAGAGGAAGAGAAAATTTTGCAACAGGCATATGGAACTTCAGACTGTTGCATGCAGAAGGGAATATCGAAGAGCTTACGCATGAGATGGCAAGATGCCGATGGAACATTCTCGGACTTTGTGAGGTGAGATGGACAAACTTTGGGGAAACGTCAACCCAATAAGGGCACAAGCTGTTTTACAGTGGTAGAAACAACAGACATGAACATGGAGTAGAATTTCTTGTCCACAGAGGAATAACATCTTGTGTTATGGGCTGCCGACCAGTCTCGAGTCGGATCATCACCATTCGACTTAGAGCAACACCATTCAACATCACCATCGTGCAGGTGTACGCTCCAACCACAGACTACTCAGATGAGGAAATAGAGGCATTTTACAACGAGCTGCAAGAGGTGCTGGATCAAGTACCAAAAAAAGACATCCTGGTCGTGCAGGGAGACTGGAATGCCAAAGTGGGAAGCGACGCAAAGAACGATTGGCATGACGCTTGTGGACAGTACAGCAACACAGATACCAACGACAGAGGCCTGAGACTCCTGGAGTTCGCCAGCTACAACGACCTTATACTGGCAAACACTCTTGGCCCGCACAAGACGTCCCGACGGTGGACTTGGCACCACCCAAATGGACAGCACCACAGTCAAATTGATTACATCTTAGTAAAGAAGGGCTTCAAGTCCAGCAATTACATCGCAAAGACACGAAGCTCTTCAGGAGCAGACATTGAAAGCGACCACGACTTGCTGATGATGAACTTTCGCTTGAGCCTTCAAAACATCAGCAAGCAGAAAGGTATCAGGCTTAGATTTGACCTTAAAAGGTTGAAAGACCCTGAGGTTGATCAGTTTTTCAAAGCGATGATTGGAGGGAAGTTTGCACCGCTTTAAGTTATGGGTGACGAAGAGGGCCTCGACACAGTGACCAACATCTTCAATGAGGCAGTGATAGAGGCAGCCGGGCAGTTATTAGGAGAAAAAAAACACCCAACAAATAAACCATGGGTCACTGCATAAATTTTGAACATGTGCGATGAGAGAAGAGAACTGAAGAAAAATAAGGGTACAGCAGATGGAGCAAGTAAGTACAGGGAGGCCAACAACAGGGTCAAAAAGGCCATGAAGAGTGCCAAAGAGGAGTGGATTAAACAGCAATGTGATGCATTTGAGAAGAACCTCCAGAAGAATAACACCAAGAAAGCATACCAGATAGTCAGAGACCTTACAGCAACCAGACAAGGGCGGGTCAGCACCATACTAGACAAGAGCGGGATATGTCTCACAGACGAACGCAAAATCATGAAACGCTGGACTGAGTACTGCTCCGAGCTGTACAAATATGACACCAAAGGAGATCCTAAAGTGCTGAACTGTCCTCAGACTACCGAGAAAGACAACTACTCAATTCTTCGAGAAGAGGTGGAGACAGCGGTTAAGTCCCTCAAGAAAGGGAAGTCAGCTGAGGTTGACAACATTCCAGGGGAACTCATCCAGGCAGGAGGCGACGCAATGATCGATGCACTCACAAAGATCTGCAATAAGATATGGCAGACGGGAGATTGGCCAACCCCGTGGACACAGTCCCTAGTGATTACATTGCCCAAGAAAGGAAACCTGCAAATGTGCCAGAACTACCGCACAATCAGCCTTATCAGCCATCCCAGCAAGGTCATGCTGAAAGTACTGCTGAACAGATTAAAACCTCAGGCAGAGAAAATCATTGCTGAAGAGCAGGCAGGTTTCAGACCAGGTAGGAGCACCACCGAACAGATCTTCAATCTGAGAGTCCTGTGTGAGAAACATCTACAACACCAACAAGATCTGTACCATGTCTTTATAGACTTTAAGAAAGCATTTGACAGAGTCTGGCATGCTGCGCTGTGAGCCACAATGAGAAGCTACAACATCAGCTCCAAGATCATCAAAGTCGTCAAACATCTCTATGTCAGTGCGACCAGCGCAGTCCTGTTCAATGGTACCACAGGCGAATGGTTTAGGACAACGGTCGGAGTCAGACAGGGCTGTCTACTCTCCTCCACACTCTTCAATCTCTTCCTCGAAAGGATAATGACTGATGCCCTAGCAGACCACGAAGGATCAATCAGCATCTGTGGCAAAAAGATCACCAGTTTACGTATTGCTGACGACATTAATGGATTAGCAGGAAGTGAAGAGGAGCTGACTAGTTTTGTCGAGCACCTGGACAAAACCTCACAGGCATATGACATGGAGATCAGCGCCGAGAAGACCAAGGTGATGACAAACAACCCTCGGGGCTTCAAAAGGGAAATCAAAGTGAAGGGCCAAAAACTGGAAGCTGTAAACAACTTCAAATACCTGGGATGTATTGTGACGGATGAAGGGTCCAAACCAGAGATACTGTCCAGGATAGCACAAACAACAGCAGCATTGGCAAAGTTGACGCCAATATGGCGTGACAGAAATATCACTCTCGCGTCAAAGATCAGGCTCATGCGCACGCTGGCCATCTCCGTATTATTGTATGCATGCGAGTCCTGGACACTCGCATCTGATCTACAGAGACGGATACAAGCCCTGGAAATGAGATGCTACCGCAAGATTCTGAACATCTCATATAAAGACCATGTCACAAATAAGGAAGTCAGCAACAGGATCAGGAGAGCATTTGGACAGTACGAAGACCTGCTCTCAATCGTGAAAAGCAGAAAGCTAAAGTGGTACGGTCACATGTTAAGAGGCAGTGGGCTCTCCAAGACCACCCGGCAAGGAACCGTACCAGGTGAGAGAAGGAGAGGCAGGCAGAGAAAGAGGTGGGAAGACAACATCAAAGAGTGGGTAGGCTTGACCTTTTGCTGACTCACAGCGAGGCGCAGAGGATAGAGATCGATGGAGGAAGATTGTCCAAAAATCGTCACTGGTGCCTCAACAACCCATCCTAGGGTTAAGAGACTGAACTGAACTGAACTGATATTTTCTCTCTCCGGCAGAAGCAGGCATATTATCTTCCATATAAGAGTACGACGACCACAGGTAAACAGCTGACTATGCTGATGTATAATGTTTTGTTAACAAGCATTATTTGACAAAGTGGCTCATTCTTTTGGCAATAGTTCAAGGCGATGATGTGCCGTGGTTCAATCCCTGCTCAGGATGATGACTGTTATTTTCTGTCATAATAATTGCATATATATATATATCTTGCGTTCCTTTAAAAACATTCTCCTTCCTTTACAGCAATGAAAAAAGTTACATTTTATTTGCAAGTTGAAGATAACTTTATTAACTAAATAGCTCACGGTTTCTCGTCCCTAATTAAACAACCACAAAGTAGTTGCATATCATTGTGGAATTAGTAACTTGCATACAGGTAAAAATTACAAAAATACTAAACACAGTTCAGTGTTTTAGAATCCACTGTGGCTACGAGTTTACACCTTGATGTGTTTAATCTGCCTACAAGGAACGCATACCTGTGATGTAAAAGACTGATTGTCACCTTCAATGCAACACAGGCCTGGTCAGGTTCGAGAAATGCATTCCATATCTTTTTTGACCCTCCATCGAAAAGCATTAATGAGGAGAGATGGGGTGGAGGGGGGGAGAGAGGTGAGGTGGAGAGGAGGGGTGATGTGGAGGGGAGTGGGGCGTGTAAGGGTGGATGGGTGGAAATATGGGGACGTGAAGAGGGAGCAGAGAGGTTGGATACAGTTTTAGAACATTGCGAAAAATATAATTATGTATGTATATTAATACCGTGATGTATCGTCAGATTCTTGTCGTGCTATTATGCCACAGACTAGCAGCCTGGATGAATAGTTTCAGCTACACAGGCATGCACGTGCACATACAGTCATACACACACCCATGCACGTGCACGCGCACACAGACAAATAAGCAAATGTAAAGGAATGAACATACGGCTACACTGCAATGTTAATGTGCTTTCTTCACTTGCATCAATACTAAATCATGCAATATTATAAGCATGTCAGCTCAAAAAGTGTTCTTTGTTGAAAAGAAAACCGTATGCATGCATTTATATGATCAAAGTGGGTAACGCGTTTGACTATGTTGTTTGACTAAAAATACACATTGTATAGGTGACATGGAGGGTATTCATAGACAGTGAACAAGTTGCTTTTCAAAGAAGTGCCTCTGACAGTTTTACATTGCTTATTTTGCCCGTGCACTCAAACATTTTCCTCTCTCTTCAAATATTCAGATGGGGAATGCACACTTGAAAAGTCGTTTTGTAATCTTATGTCACAGATAAACCAAACTACGGACCTCTGATTGTGCGTGTGGGAGACCACGTGGAGCGTCCAGAAAACAGGACAAGGTACAATGACCGTCCCGTGGTGCCCATCCCCCTGTCTCTCCCCGTGACCGCCTCCACTGTCAACATCTCCATTACTGGCTGTAGCATCCTCCAACTTTGTGAGGTGGAGGTCTTCGCTGTCACACGTAAGTACTTTGTCACAATAACCTTCCCCTACTATGAAATACTGCCCATGCGTGGTGTTTTATTATACATGTCAAACATGTGAATACTGTCTGAATCCCTCTCGTTCATTGATTGGCATCCATGCATACTAAATCGACAACATGGAAAAAATGTTATAATATAATATTTCTGTTTAAACATTTGTCCACGTAAAAAGGCTTCATGGAAGAATTGAATTCGCTGACTTCCAAATAATCCCCATATAACTTCACATCAGTCTATATACAACTCTTTTTGTATCTACAAGAAGAAAAAGTTCATTTCTATAACAGTCCCATCGTACATGAAACATTGTGACCACAGACTGCATGTAGCTACATGGGTCTAATTTGAATTCATGTACTTTTGTGCACAGAGTTCACTTATAATTTGTTCTGCATTGTTGATGAAGACACCTGTGCAAATCTACACCCGTCAGCCTTTCAGAAAAAAATGTCAACATTAAATCCCTACGTTTTCGAAACTGTTTTTGACATATTCCGATGGTCAATTGATCTCTGCCAGTTTACTGTTGCCATATTCGTTTCACTTCGCGTCATTCTTCTCTCTTTATCATTTTTGCTTTTCAACGAAGACGTGGACGAGTGTGCCAGCAACCCTTGTCAGCATCGGGGCAGCTGTGCTGATGGTCTCTTCAGTTACACCTGTACCTGTGCATCTGGCTACACTGGAGTTAATTGTGAGATGGGTGAGTTTGCATCTGTACCAGTGAGACTGGCCGAACAGGTGTCTACCTTGAATGGGATGAAGCAGTTGTTGTGAAGGTTCTGGATCGTGCGAGAGGATCGTGGCACGGTCGGTTTGTTTATATCGGTCAGGTCATTGCCCTGGCACGCGGTCGAGTCGGGCTAAATTTGTCTTGTTGTGTCACGTGACGTCAGTCGATTTCCAGCTCGAGCTTGAGAGAATATGCCGCTTCATTCACGAAAGATCTGGAACCTGTGTTTAGGTATATAAAGCGCGACAAAGCGAGAGAGACACGGAGACACGAGCAGCAGATCCGACAGAGTTAAGGTGAGAGCTTAACTTTGTGTAAGGAGTGAGTCCTCTGCGGCACTGCCCGTAGAGTGAAGCGAGTACGATGATATTGTTTATTGTCACCGCTGTGTATCGACCAGTGCGTGAATAAAGTTTATCGAAAACGACCACCAGCGTTTGTAACTTCGACTTCTCAGGGCAAGCTAGGAGAACCCCCGTACAACAAGATAAGAGTGCAACACAGTATTTTATCTACAACCTCGCATTTCTTTTAACTGTGGTTGACTATCCGGTGATTTAACTTTTACAACTCCATTTGTACGCTGGACTTTGCTGGTTGCAAATATTAGTGACAAAGCATTATTAACTGAGTCTTACTGCCTCCAAAGTTACTAATAAAATGCCATCAGTAATAGAAAATGTTGTTGGTGTTAACACACTGCAAAGAACAAGTCAGGAGAGAAAATCAATATTCCACTCATCTCTAACGAGACTCCCTCTTTCTTTCTGTTCCCCATGAAATGTATACTCATGGGCACATGGACTAAAAATATAAAGCAATGAGCGTTGTGTGTGTTTCACGTCACTTTAATGATAAGGAGCAATTTCACTTTCAGCCTTGCAAAGAAAAAACAAACAACGTTGAGTGAAAGGATGCCACATCATAATGCTAAGAATGCAGATGGGTGATTTTTTAACATTAAATACAGAAAGTGTCTCTGTCTCTTTTTTCATTTTCAGACATCAATGAATGTGACAGCATTCCCTGTCAGCATGGAGCTACATGCCGAGATCTTGTGGGAAGGTTTGAATGTGACTGTCTATCAGGGTACAGTGGAACATGTTGTGAAACAGGTTGGTCCTTACAGCTTGCATCCCAAATGGTGGTTTCATTACTTAGCACGAAATACTTTTTACGGATCCGTATGACTGAAATTTATCAGATAATGGTGACTAGCTGGTATATCTTACACATTGTGTGCAAGGTGTCAGAAACTGTCTACCAAATTAATGAATACTCGATGCCAGCTGTACGAGCGACACAAAGATAGTGCATTTCAAACGAGCAGCTCATTCATCTTCCCCCAAGTTGCCTGTGGAAATTCATATTTTAAATGGCCGAGTGGTGACGTGTACGTTAATGGCGTAGTCTTGCAGAGCACCAGGGAAAAACAGAGCTGCAGGGATAGAAGGGAGTGGTGGGGGAGCTGTTGATTTTATTTTCCACCTGTGCCTCCACGATCCAAAATGAATGCTTCCTTTCTGGAATTAAACTAAAGTGTTTGCTCTTTACTTGGCATTCAGCCATACTCATGTTTTTGTAGCACCTGTATTAACTTTCTTCACCCCACGTTAAGGGAGGCAACGTTGTAAAATTTATCGAGAACCTTAAATAGGATTTTTTTTTCAGACACAAAAGAATTTCTTCATTTTAATAACACATTTCTTTTATTTAGAAAATAATCGTCTTTCTGTGAGACTCAGATGATGGGCATACACATTTTGAAAATGTTAAAATAGCTAAAAATCTATGAAAACATGCAGGTCCTCAACCCGAATTCTCGTTTCAAATCCCTCTTACATCTTATCTACAGCACAGGTACACTCTAAATACCATGCATAAGAAAAAAAGTCTCACCCTTAACCACAGTCCATGCTGATCCATATGACATAGCACCTCGTTCAGGAAAGTCATGGTGAATAATTTGTGTTTCCAGACACGTTTTATTTTCTTCTTCATGACAGCGTATTTTTCTCACAGAGGAAATACTCACCTTTCGTACGAGGCTCAGATAATGGGTTAAAAAAGGGAATAATATATTAAAATATACAGGCCCTCAACCCCAATTCCCTTCCCAATTATATTTGACATGTGCGGGGCAATTTTGTCGGGACACAGCGGGAGTTACAGGGGTAAAGAGGGTTAAAGGAAGTAACAGCGACATCGTTTCTTTAAATTAGGCTATGCCGCTCTGTTTGCAATATATCTCGCACATTTATATCAGTTCAGCATTCATCCATGTCATCTCTCTCAAACTGATCTCACTAATAATGGCGAGTACACATTCTGCATACATTTCCATACAAGCATCTTCACGCGTTTACGTTTCAGACATCGATGAGTGTGCAAGCTCTCCATGCCAGCACGGCAACTGCACTGACAGAGTCAACAGTTACAGCTGTACCTGCCTGCCTGGCTACACTGGGTTTAACTGTTCACAAGGCAAGTAAACATTTATGCTGAAATTCACCAATTACCTCTACAAACGTACACATCTCGCTTAAAGTACGTTTTAAATTAAAGCACATGTGCTCGCTGCTCAGAGGAACAAAAAGGTCCAAAAGCATGACCCTACAAGTTATTGTAAGCATGTGTAATTGCAGATGAGAGAAACACGCACTGAGAACGAGAGAGAGAGAGAGAGAGAGAGAGAGAGAGAGAGAGACAGAGACAGAGAGAGACAGGGAGAGAGAGAGAGAGAGACACACACAGAGAGAGAGACAGAGAGAGAGAAAGAGAGAGAGAGACAGAGAGAGAGAGAGACTCTTAGACTTTGACTTTTATTGTTTTAGGCCGACCGCCCCTTACAATAATGAGATCACAAACACAAATGTATGTGGTTGACAGTTAACATCAGGATTATCATTATGTGTCAACTGAAAGTTTTCCTTCCCGGAGTCACTCCCACTGTGACTGATCTTCTTTCCGAGTCATGACCAAACATCTTTCTCGAGAAAAACTAACTCTGATTGGATAAAACTCATTTTGGGTATAAAACCCCCTGAAATTATGTTAGTTTTTTTTATTTAAGTGGTCACTAATGCCCCGTGGGACTCAATGTCCCGCTTTTCTCTAAATGTCATTAGTGTCAATATCGTTTGAATTGGAAAACAACCCCTTGGTTCTGCTTTTCTGTCCTTTTTTATTATGACAGCAGAATGCATGAATCAAGCAGTTCATTTTTGCTTGAAGTTGTACTCGTCTACTGAATGTCATGATCATATATAATTTTAACAACACTTAACGTTTCAGAGAGAAATATATTTATGTATTCATTGAACATCTAAGCATATTATTCTGGAAATAACGTCACTACACATGTCATCACGCATCGTTGTAATGCTCGATGCAGTTGCAATTTGTGTGTGTGTGGAGGGGTTTTACTTTGAAAAACGGCAATATCGTTTGACATTGCTCAAATTGTGTATCGGGAGAAGATAGGATCCGAGTCACGGGAAATGTCATATGTCATTATCTGTCCATGCATCCATATGGGACAAACATGTACTTTCAGACAATGCACCAATCATCGGTGGGGTTATTGCGGCTTGCGTTGTCCTAATCATCGTCATCGTTATCCTCGTTGTCTGGTAGGTAATGATTTATCAGATTCCACCTGTGTCACTAGACTGACCACAAATGCCATGTCAATATTGTGTTTAAAGAATGTCTGTGAATCCCCGAGATAAGTCTAGCAATGACTTAAGATTATATTTTGGAGAATTACTTACCGATAGAAATGTATACACAAATGCATTACCCGATTTTATTTCTCTTCATATTATTGCTATTCTAAAAATAATTTATTGAAAAGTATATCGATGATATCTGTGCACACAATACCAGGGGTGAACAAATCTTACTGAACAAGCAAGCATTTGCTCACCTGCTGTCAGGGTCCACTATGGTGGTGACTTAGAAAGTGACCCTTGGCAGTAAAAAACAGAAGGGAACTTCCAACCACTGGGCTAATTAGAGATTAATGCAAACGCCACAGAACACACAAGAGCATATAAACAGATAATACATATGTATTACTTCAAACCTAAATGTGAACTGTAGTTAATAAAAAGAAACACCAGAAAAATTTGACAAAATAACCCCAGAAACTCAGCAAGAATCTTTGTCCCTTAGAGACGGAGACAAATCAAAATCAAACGTCCCTTCCCACTCAAATGGTCACAGAGACCAAGAACAGTCTAAACGATGAACCACCGAAATGCAAACAACACCGTAGTTTTTTGTTCTCTCTTTTTTTTTCTTGTCGATTCATCTTTCACATTTTTCTCTGTTCTTTTTTTCCACAAAGATGTTTTGAAATCCTCGGTCAACGTTTCAATCAGGAAACGCACAACGTTACTTCGTTGGTTTCATTCGGTAGGGAGTGGGACAGCAATATTCAGTTTGGCGTTCTGCCCATCTGTCCGAGAAATAGCTTTCTCTGCCTCCGTCAACATCGAACTCGGCCCTGGTGTCCAAATCACTCCAACCCTTCAGTTGATACACCTCCACCATTTCTCTCCAAACTCGATTTCTCTTTCTCCCTTCTACTTCTCCATCTTTTCCTTCCCCTTCTCTCTCGTACCTTCTCATGTCATCCGTGACGTCATTCTCCCCCAAATAGGAGATTTCAACGTCATGTAAACAATAAAAAGTAGTGGTCTGCTGAAGATAAACAAACAATAGCACACGGCATTACATTCTCGCTTCTTGCGAACAATGAGACAATAGACAAGACATTACCAGAGACCCCAAAAGCACAGCAATAAACGAAGAGGTGGGGAGCTCTCTCAGACCCAGGAAAGAACAAGAAGAAGATCAAAGACAGACTACGTCAGGAAGGCTTCAGACACAGGTACAATCTAGACAGGAGACAATATGCACCCCCAGGAACGTCGACGCGATCGCTCCTGAATATTCCTCCAAAGCCAGGAGACACAAACCAGCAAATACATCGCTCAGGTCTGCCCAAGCAAGACCCAACACTGCCACGAAGCCCCGTCAACAGCACCGCCGAAGAACAGGGCACCGAAAGAACACTCTCGACAGACTGACCTAGCCTCCAAATCCGTAAGCACGGATCTCCTTGCTGACAAGACTTTGAAATCAAACAGCCAGCGACATGCGCCTCAATGTACTATTGAAACTTAAGAGCAAAACAAAATGCCAGAGCACAACACTGAGAGTACAAACAATCGCGTGCGAATTATTTAACACACACCAGATATTCCATTAAAATCCCAAACCCATTTTAGGTCGTGACACCTGCATACTTTCTTATGGCAGGTATCGGAGAAAACAGCCTCAAAAAAGTCGAGTCCTAATTTTGAACATGATGTGCCTGACAAACAGCATGAGGACCTTCCAGGTAAACCAATATCTACCTCATGAGCGGACCAGTTCTTGTTAATCACACGCACCCAAAGGTTTTAGATGCCAAATCGCATGCCGAATGTGTAACTATTGGATACGGAATGATACAGGGACCGAATTTATATGTATATTTTCAATATTTTCTCTGCCAGAAGACGTCCTGATGACTCCACACTTTCTAATCGAAAAGCATTCACTAAAATTGTTTACTTTTTCAGTCTGATGTTGTGAATGAAACATGTATCCATCCAGGGGAACTGTAAAGTGTGTTCTTACCTTCACGAACATCTCATTTTTCTAAAAGAAGTGTATTGAGGAGGAAGCCTGTGTTCCACAAACAAAGGAATCTGTTCTATGGAAAATGTGCTTTTGTGATTAGAATGTCACACGATGGATTTCAGAGGAAGAAGAGGAGGAGCTGGAGGAAGTGCTGGCAACCAGTGGCGATACTGGTGACTACTACAACACTGCTGGCACCCGTGCATCCACGAGTATCTCTCCTGAACAGCTTCTGGATCTTGTCGCCGCTTGCCGAAAGAACCCAGACCACCTAAAAGAAGAATACATGGTTTGTAACTACGTGACGTTTGCACCTACAGTTTTTTCTCTTGTTTGTGGGCGTTTACACTGCAGAATATATTTCCTGGTCATTGGGGCTTAGTAATTGTCAATTCTACATTATCTCAATTCCGATGGACAGCAGGCAATGCGTCTGTGGATGTGTCATATTCTCATTTTCCCAAGTTCAGGTCTTTCTTTGCCGTTTCATGTGCCTCGTAATATGCCCTATATGGATGGATGGATGGATGGATGGATGGATGGATGGATGGATGGATGGATGGATGGATGGATGGATGGATGGATGGATGGATGGATGGATGGATGGATGGATGTTTTTACAGCTTATCCGCCTTTGTAGGCTATGTAAGGTCATTTAGCACAAAAATCATCAGAATATTTTGGAGTAAAACGTAAATCAAGTCACGATGTCCCTAGTTTTTCTCTTCCTCCGAAACGCGTTGGGAGACACGGTGGTCCCTGTTAGGAAGAAGTTACACATCTTGTTGAAGGCTCCTCACACCGGGCAAAATTTATTCAAAGGACGCGACATGTCAGTGTATCCGGTAAAACGCTAAATAAGAACTGGGTTGAGAAAAAAAAACTACTAGAGACGAGGGCATCGGCCGGAAAATGAACCCGCGTCAACTGCGTGGTAGTCGACAACGATGCCCACTAGGCCACAATATTACACTCAATCGGGTGTGTTGATAGACGTCTTTCCAACTGTCCCCGTAACATCGTGCCCATGGTAATAATGTGGTTATCTTTCGATTTACTAGTTCCCAACCAATCACCCCCCACCCCCCACCCCACCCCGCACCCCCATCCGCCACCCACACACCCCAAACACAAAAGAAGAAAAACGCCATTTGGCATGAAGTCGCATCCTATTATTAAATCCGCTCTCCGCCGTCATTCAACACGGGGTTTCTCGTGACGATATCAGTTTATTTCGCCATAAACGACACACATTAGAAAGAAACAGTGATGA
>JAWQFJ010031562.1:37500-42500 GCA_034096865.1 Theodoxus fluviatilis
TGTGTGATTATGGGCTTTACATAGCTTACAAAGGCTGATAAGCCACAAAGTCACATTTATTCATATATTAATGCATTCGTTCACTTATCCAAGCAATCAGTCTAATTAAGGGCACATCAAAATAGGTGATTATCTTCCGACTGAGTACCGCGCACTGCAGGCTGAGATACCATATGCACCAAAAACTCCATCTTTCCACATCGTCGACATGCTGTTAAGAAAAAGCAGAAGAGACTGTTCAGCACGATCTCCAGGATTGCAAAAATCATTACACACTAAGAAAATAGTAATGGCCACAACCAGCAGCTGTGTCCGACAATTGTATGGCCCGCTGGACCAACTGCGCAGGACAGTACACTTCATTGCAAGGTCTCCAAGTGTGACGACATTCAAGAAGAAGAAGAAGAAGATAATCCTTCAGACTTTGAATGTAGGGTACGGACAAAGTTATTGTGTCCCAAGGTGTCCCGAAGTGTCTCATGTGGACATTTGCATGGAAGGATACATTCAGTTTTACTAGGCTCTGCTCCATGGAAGGATACATCCAGTTTTACTAGGCTCTGCTCCGAATACATTCAGTGTTACAAGATTCTTCTCCATAACTGGTTGTTACTTGTGTTATCCATTTCTCTTCAGGTGAAGTGCGTGCAGTATTGGAGCGACACCGAGGAGGTGAAGTTTGGGAAGTTCAAGGTGAAGGTCGACTCAATCAGGGAGATAAAGGACATCACAATCCAACGCCTCACCATTAAGGCAAGGAAGCAATTCGTTGTCTGTCAAAATATTACATTTTATTGATGTAAAGATGGGAGAGTAGTGGTGGTGGGACCTAGGCGCGATGGGCCGGAGCTATAGAGAGGCGTGTGACATCCCTCTGCTCCGTAGCAGGAGAAACCCCCCGATGAAGCAGGGGTGCCGTGGTACCCTTGCTATTGCAGCGCCAGATACTGCATGGTGCCATGGGGCCAGCTGGGCAGCAGGCAGGGAGTGTAGAGGCTGTGCTGGCCTCTCTCTCCCTTCACTCCCTCCAATTAAGGGATCAGCAGAACAGGAAAGCTTGGTCATAAACTTCTCCGAGTTTATTCATGATGACAGATGGCAGCAATACAGGCAAGCTACTGTCCACATGGCTGACCGTCCCGTGACCTCTCGCTCTGCCGCTGCCTCGTCTATCTCTCTCTGTCCTGTGGCTTGCACTCCCTTCTCTCTGTGTTGTCTCTTGTGTACTGTTAGCCACTGGCTTTAAATAGCCACTACCCGGACCTGAGCGAGGGCAAGCGAAATTCCTAAGTCAGAGCATGGACACGGGATGGCCAGTGGACGCGAAATTGTGTTACATGACAGCTTCTAAACACTATTTGCAGCCCAAATCAACAATCACATATGGCAAACTCCACTCCGTTGGAAAGTGCGTTAATCAAA
Organism: Theodoxus fluviatilis; assembly: GCA_034096865.1. Lineage (NCBI taxonomy): Eukaryota > Metazoa > Mollusca > Gastropoda > Cycloneritida > Neritidae > Theodoxus > Theodoxus fluviatilis. Next base: position 38,923 of record JAWQFJ010031562.1, read on the forward strand.
GCACAACCTGCGCCAATGAATGAATTCCAAAAGTGATTCGTATAGAAATGAATGGCAGCTGAAGTATTTAAAGCGCCAATTGAATCAGACACTTATTCATCATTTTCCATTAATATTATTGTTTACAACTCACGGAGTGCGGGTTGCCATATATGGGATGGTTGATAATGATAAACACTACGTTCCTATTCAATACTACAAACAGTGCATGATACATTAAATGAATAAACTATAAAATTCGGTGTGATCTCAAACACGCACAAATGCTTGAGGAAGCGACACATGGGAAGGCAGTCTGCGCGAGTAACATGTATCTCTAAGGCAGCAACAGAGCTTGAGCGCCAAGCGCCTTCTCACGTATCTCTGCAGCTACAATCTATGCAGGCAAATATAGGAACGAGGGACAATACGTTTAACTACAGAGATCTGGACAAGTCTCTACATCATAATCATAATCTCACCCTCTTACATCCCCCCCTGCCTTTTCCGTACCTCGTCCTCGAGGTATATATAAAAAAACACATATACACATACAGATTAACATTTTTAAGGGTCGGCCAGAGCGTCCCTTTACATCTCAATACAATATAACACAACTTGTTGAATCATACAACTTGAAGTGGTCTTACCCTACCTACAAGTTGAGTACGTTATCAACTTTGAGGACAAACAAAACAAACAACCCGTGCGTATCTGTAGGCCCCTACACACAAGCTAGAAGTGGTCTTAACCGTTCAACTAGTTGATGGATAGCAACGAGATTTAACTATCACATTACAAAACGCAGCAAAACTAAGACAACAGATCATGTAGGACAGAACAACTTGAAGCGGTTTTAACCTCTCAACAAGTGTGTTGTCGACATGGCTAGACACACAAACCGTGCAAGCTAAAAGCGGTCTTAACCCTTCAATTAGATGCACACAAAGAATGACACAAAGTGACGTTGTTTATCACAACACCCCGAATGCGCACATGACATTGCAAATTCCTCAGCAATGAACACTCATTGCAATTTTCTCAATCACTAGCGACAGTGATACATATGGTATTTCCACTCAAGACAATACCCAGCAATGCGCACATGGCATTACAAATTCCACAAAAATAGCAAAGCATCATCCTGCAATGCGCACATGGCATCACAAATTCCTCAGCAATAAACAATCATGGGAATTTCCTCAATCACTAGCGACACAGTGATACATATGATATTACTGAAGACAGTACCCAGCAATGCGCACATGGCATTAGAAATTCCACAAAAATAGCAAAGCATCATTTGCAAATCCCACCATAATAACCAGACCTCGACAAACACATTACAGAAATGCATCTACACTATGAGTGAATACAAAATTACAAGAGCACTCTCTGGATTCTTTTTTTCTTTTTCCAAAGAACAATAGTGACAGCAGACTTCATGCCTGGTTACTTAACCATGTTACGGATAATACACGCAGTCTATTACACATCTAAAACATCAAAACATGCAACGGTAGGGTTATATATACTCACGGAAGCTTGATAAGTCCAGGAAAGGAAGTCACTTTTTACACATTATTTTACAGTTCTTATCGTGTCCTCAAAGTCACATTGTCCACCAAGTCAAAAGGCATCATGTCCACACCTAGTGGGTGCCTGACCCACATTGCTACGAGTGGAGCGACGAGGCAGTGGCCAGTGCCTCTCCAGTCACAGCTCCGTCGTGTACTTTAGGCACAAGTCTGATCTGACTATCCCTGTCACAAACTCTCCCCAGTCCCCTGACGCCATGAGGGGAAGGAGTGGAGGAGGCAAGTCCGAAAATGCCTCCAGGGGGTCCTGGATTCCCCCTGCACAGCTCCTCCTCCATCCTAGCTGGCATGACGAACTTAGTGGCAGCAAGGTCCTCGAAGGGGTAGCAAGGGTAGGCTTGCAATGCAAGCCCCACCCCCGCCACGAAGTTCACCTGGCCCTCGCCGCCGAAATGGGGCAGGGCAGGCGGACGGGCCGACCCACACCCGCCGGGCCTGGGGCGATGTCGCCCCGCGGGAACCTGCATCCTCGGCCTCAGTCACAGGAGGAGAGCGGCAGGACCCACGGGATCCTCCGGACATGGTGGGGTGGCGATGGCTGTGCGAGAGCGGGGGGGTGGCGGTGGCTGTACCAAGGCGGCGGGACCCACGGGCTCGTCCGGACATGGTGTGGGGTGGTGGGGCAGGGCAGCGATAGCAGCAGCTCACATGTCAGGGAGGTGAGGGGTGAAGACGATGAGGAAGAGCGGGCAAGTGCCTTAGCAAACCATAGTATTCTTTCTCAGAATAGGCACTGCTTCCATCATCATTTCACCCCATACCTCCTGGACATTTTTGAAGAGTGAACGTGGAGAGAGATGCTCCTGGCATCCTGCTTACGACGTCAGATGACGTAGGGGGTGGTGGTCCTGCTTTGACTCGCGTATCCCACTTCTGACACCAGTTTGTAAAGATGGGAGTGTAGTGGTGGTGGGACCTAGGCGCGATGGGCCGGAGCTATAGAGAGGCGTGTGACATCCCTCTGCTCCGTAGCAGGAGAAACCCCCCGATGAAGCAGGGGTGCCGTGGTACCCTTGCTATTGCAGCGCCAGATACTGCATGGTGCCATGGGGCCAGCTGGGCAGCAGGCAGGGAGTGTAGAGGCTGTGCTGGCCTCTCTCTCCCTTCACTCCCTCCAATTAAGGGATCAGCAGAACAGGAAGGCTTGGTCATAAACTTCTCCGAGTTTATTCATGATGACAGACGGCAGCAATACAGGCAAGCTACTGTCCACATGGCTGACCGTCCCGTGACCTCTCGCTCTGCCGCTGCCTCGTCTATCTCTCTCTGTCCTGTGGCTTGCACTCCCTTCTCTCTGTGTTGTCTCTCGTGTACCGTTAGCCACTGGCTTTAAATAGCCACTACCCGGACCTGAGCGAGGGCAAGCGAAATTCCTAAGTCAGAGCATGGACACGGGATGGCCAGTGGACGCGAAATTGTGTTACATGACAGCTTCTAAACACTATTTGCAGCCCAAATCAACAATCACATATGGCAAACTGCACTCCGTTGGAAAGTGCGTTAATCAAAGCACAACCTGCGCCAATGAATGAATTCCAAAAGTGATTCGTATAGAAATGAATGGCAGTTGAAGTAATTAAAGCGCCAATTGAACCAGACACTTATTCATCATTTTCCATTAATATTATTGTTTACAACTCACGGAGTGCGGGTTGCCATATATGGGATGGTTGATAATGATAAACACTACGTTCCTATTCAATACTACAAACAGTGCATGATACATTAAATGAATAAACTCTAAAATTTGGTGTGATCTCAAACACGCACAAATGCTTGAGGAAGCGACACATGGGAAGGCAGTCTGCGCGAACATGTATCTCTAAGGCAGCAACAGAGCTTGAGCGCCAAGCGCCTTCTCACGTATCTCTGCAGCTACAATCTATGCAGGCAAATATAGGAACGAGGGACAATACGTTTAACTACAGAGATCTGGACAAGTCTCTACATCATAATCATAATCTCACCCTCTTACATTGAGAAAAAAATAATTGTTTGTCA
>JAWQFJ010031562.1:47500-58631 GCA_034096865.1 Theodoxus fluviatilis
CAATAATGAAATACATATAGTATTTTCAATGACGTCTGATGAAATCAACTGACGTTTATTCCCTGCTTCGGCCTATCAATCTTCGTAGGCTGTACAGGTTAATGGCAAATAAATAAATATCCTAAATAACACTGATGCGAGAACTACTTTCATGTATTAACGTAAATTTACGAGGAAATGTCTTCTTCTTGCCGGTGTCTCCATCTTCTGAATGAAATTGAGTCCAAGGCATGAGGAACGGTAAAGTATTTATCATATTGTTTGGAAGAAATATGTCAGTATGTGGTGCATTTTTGAAGACAAGACGTTCTGAGTCGTTGTAAAATTGCAGAGCTACACAGAGGAGAAGCGGTACATTGTGACCCAGACCCCCCTGCCCTCCACTGTAGTCAACTTCTGGAGAGCTGTGCTGGAGAACGACGTCAAGGTCATCGTCACTCTTGACCAAACTGAACCCGACCTCGAGGTAAAATTTGCACAGGAAAGCTACGCTCAATTGATCCAAGAATGACATTATGAGCAAAATGGAAAAGCAATATTCTCTGAATGGATTGTTTATAATTTTGTTTCACTATTGCTTAGCTTGCATCATAAATGTGTAGAGAGAGGAAACAAAAGAAAATAAAACAAACACAGAAATAAATGACCTGTTTGGGATAGTATTGTGTGAAAAGCAAAGGATGTCAGCAATGAAAAGTACGTTGATTTCAAGAAGGACATGAAGCAATAGGAACTCTGTGAGCGTATTGTTGGAAGATAGACATGTACATCAAGCCATTTTTTGGAGATGGAGAAAGCTCTAATAGCCGACTGTTATCATGTCACTGCTCAGGCCGGAGTGGGGGTGTACGTGCCAATGGGGGAGACGCCACTCACCCTGGGTCCACTGACCTTGACCCCGATGCAAACGGAGAAGAAGCACATCTACACTATCCTTACCATCGACGTCACTATGGTACTGACATCTTTCCATCTGCTTTCTCTTTTCCCCTGTACAGGTCTTGTAATCTCAGAAAGTGTCTGTGTGTGTGTGTGTGTGTGTGTGTGTGTGTGTGTGTGTGTGTGTGTGTGTGTGTGTGTGTGTGTGTGTGTGCCCGCGCGCGCGCACCTGCTGCAGTATTGGAAATATAGTTTAACAATTACAATAACGTTCAAACAAATAACCATTCACAGAGAATTCGCTATTTAGTAAGTGTTTTTACAACGCTGCGCATTTATTTAAAAAATGAATCGGGCACTTTGTCACTGACGTTTCTGGTTTTAAAGACTATTCTGTGCACGCAGAGACTAAAATATTTCGAGGATAAATCAGGGCTTATCATTTATCAATTCCTGCTACTGTCCAAGTCCTCTGATGCAGAAACCCTGTACAAAGAATGGTACTTTGTTGGACAGGGCAAGGAAAAGCCAAGACGTGTTCTGCAATTCGTGGTCCACTCTTGGCCAGACAGCAAAGAGGTGCCCTCTGACCCTCGGCAGATGGTCAGTCTGGCCCGGGCCGTCCTGGACTGCACGCCTCCACAGCAAGGAGTCATCCTCCTCCACTGCAGGTAGTTTCTACGTACCCACTTGCCCTGTTCTGGAGACTTAATCCGCAATTTACCCAATCCACGGAACCATTCAGCATGCCAATCAACAAGCGATCCAGTCATCCAAGTCTGATAGTTAGTTGAAGTTGTTTGCGGCTGCTTAGTCCGGATTCTACACCAAGCACTGCCGGCGACCTTGATATTGGAGTCAGCACAAGCAAGATCTTCTGAATATTCAGCGCCTTTAAAATAATTCCTTGTTTGTGCTGACTACGGCCTCTTATCAAGTGTTAAGCATGAGTTGGAGACTGGGCGGTAGTGGAGCTGGCTGACTGCGAAGTAGTATGATGGGACAAGGAATATTGTAATAGCAGGCGTCCTGTAGTAGTGGTCTTACTGGACAGGCGACTGGATATGCATAGCTGACAGCTTGCTTTGTTAGTGGGGTCACCAGGCTCGTCCATATAGCTCAATTGTAGCCAGGAGTTCCACCTGATGAGGGGGACATCAAGCAGCTCCGACCGTATGTTGTACTCTCATACTTAGTGTTTGACTGATTGGTTGCTTGAATTCTCTGTTAGACTTTGCTACTGTTCAATTATGTCGAAGAAGACCAGTGAGGGGTAATATCATCCTATGAGCAAAATAATTTTTTCCAAAGAGCGTTCCTATCGTCACAAGCTGTTGCTGAACTAAAGTTGGGCTTGTCTCCATGCCCACAGGGACGGCGCCAGACGGAGCGGACTGCTGTGCGCACTGCTGGCCTTGCTGGAGCGCTGTGACTCGGACAGGGAGGTGGCCGTGCCCTACGTGGTGGGCGTGCTCAAGTCCATCAGGCCCCAGGCAGTCCACACTCAGGTGGGAATACGCGTTCTCCTTTCTAGTCTTTATGATGATCTTTGTCTTCGTTCTTTGCAGTAAATCCATACATGAAGTGATGTTGTATTTTACTACTTTGTCTTTTCTGAGCCTTTGTCTTTCACGAAACATGTTGTCATACCAGTCTTTTGTTACACAATAACGAACTGTGGACGCCTTTCTTCTGGAAGGGACATGTGGTTATGTGAAATCGCTTTTCTGTCATGGGTGTGATTATCTTCAAATACCTTCACTGCAAACATACTAATTTCGAACGTCTTTAGGCCATTGCACTCTGGTATTCTGAGAAAGTGTCCCCGTTGTGTATGATTTTCTTCTCTCAATCTTCTTTTCATTGATATTTGTCTTCTAGAAAAGCATCTGCCTTCTTCTTAGTATTACTTTGTTCGATGTGTTTATGACTTGGGAGCCCATGCACTGTCTTGAAGAGCTTTGTCAAGTACAGGCATTCTTGTGGACATTCTACAAGGGCTGAAACAGTACCTTTGACTTTGATTTGCCTGTAACTGTGTCACTCATGGAGTTGCATCGTCAGAAAAAGTGCAAAATATTAGAATGGTACAAAAATGAATGTAATTGTTTTCTTAATGAACAGAAATGCAGTTACTGGCATTATGAGATCCATATTCGCAAATTCGTGAATTTCTTTGAAAATGAGAGAAGGAAGATGAGGAAACACTGGGGGGATGAATGGCAGGGGGCAGGTGAACATTTTTACGTGTTATTGGATACAGCTTTCATATCATACATCAAATAGATACATTTTCTGACCGTGGCCTTTGTAACACCATTGTCGTGATAAAACTGTATTTCCAGGAGCAGTACGCCTTCCTGTACTCCGCCATGTTGAGTCACGTGAACAGCAGCCAGGTGTACGAGAACGTTCCCGGACCAAAGGCCAAGTCTGGGGGCGTTGCCATTGGCGACAGCGTCTACAGCAATTAGAACGTGAAGAGCGGGATGAATCGAGCTTCACTGCTGTAGGGCTTGGAAAAAGTTATTAATGCAAATGCTTTGGTAGCAATATGCTTAGAATTTTCCATTAAAAACTTTGCCAATAACATCATTAGCCCGTTTGATTTATCAATCTTTTGAGATATTTTGCTTCGTCATGTATGTTATTATTTACATGTCAATAGCTTTTTACTTAGATGTACCTGAAATACATGTATCATTTGCTTTTGAAAGTCATTGTTTCTTGTACTGCAGATCTGAAGGAAATATCTAAGGTTGTTTTGCCAAAATTGTCAGAAAAATGTCTAACGCGCCATAACACAATTACATTTTCTTTAACTGTAGACTGGGCATGCAGAATATCATTCAGTAATGCAGTCGCAACGTACTTTATACCATGTACAACAATTTAAAAAATATATTCACTATGCTTTTATTAAATCACATGTGGCTTATCTCTATTAATATGTGTTATGGAATAGTCTCTGCTATTTTTCACAAATGTTATGCACATTTTCTTCGTTTGAATCAGGTACCACTGTGTTTTCAACCTCTCCATAAGCTGTATTGAGCGGAATTTTCCTTTACTCTCATCTATAATGTGCATATATTACGTTAAATAAAATAACGGATTCTCATTTTGATTTGGGCTTCGATATCTCAAAGTAGGACATGCCTGCAGCTTTCTCTGGATATGTCACGCTCCCTTTACATTTTCAATTTTTCATGTCCTTGAAATAGTAATATGCGTGTGCCAGCTACAAAGTAAACGATAGACACGTGGTTGTTGAAAGGGTCTACGATTAATACCGCCAATAAACAAAACTGAATCACTGAGAAGTTCGTTAGTTCAGAAAATGTTACAAGAGGCAAAAAATTCTTCCTACCTTGAAAAAGGGACAACAACTGCTTCAATTTCAGTCTCGTAACCGTGAAGGTCAGAGCGATAAAGATGAAAGTATAACAATGAAATTTATTTTAGTAAGGCTAGTTTTACAGGAGGATCAGAATGTTGAACGTCGATGTAGAAATAATGTATACATCTTCCACACGTAAGTGTGAATGCTGCTCAGGGTTATATGGCATATATATGTACACACCTCAAAAGAAAGGACAAGGGAAAACCCTGTGAATTAAATAATTTAATGAAACAATATCGAAATAAATAAATCAAAATTATAATACATGTACACACATGCACAAAAGGTGTTGGCCCACGGCTAAAAGCCTTCCGAGACACGAAAAACGAAATTAATTTAAACCAAAAATAAACCAAAAGCAGGAGACAAGATAATAATAGTACTCATATGTACGAAGAAGAGAAAAAAGAAATAATACAAAAGGAAGATAATATTTACATGGTGTATGAACCCGTGGGGACCAGTACGAGGAAAGGTGCTACCCCTCCGGGTTCATCCTGTCGAGTGAGTGAGGGAGGTAAGGAGGTGAGTACTCCTCATTGTAGCCACGTTCCACATGCAGCACGGAGATGGGGTGGTGGCGGGAGGTGGCGTCCGGGTGCATTCGAGATGGGCACACTGGAGCCGCAAGGAATGAACCGTGAGCTCAGCTTCCTGGGGCATTGAACCATCCCGCCTGCCCCGCCCCCTCACTGCTCCAAGCCACTGTGACGTCACTGGGTGCACCCGGACGCCGGGGATTTTCCCCCCACCCCGCCACCACCTCCCGCCACCACCCCATCTCCGTGCTGCATGTGGAACGTGGCTACAATGAGGAGTACTCACCTCCTTACCTCCCTCACTCACTCGACAGGATGAACCCGGAGGGGTAGCACCTTTCCTCGTACTGGTCCCCACGGGTTCATACACCATGTAAATATTATCTTCCTTTTGTATTATTTCTTTTTTCTCTTCTTCGTACATATGAGTACTATTATTATCTTGTCTCCTGCTTTTGGTTTATTTTTGGTTTAAATTAATTTCGTTTTTCGTGTCTCGGAAGGCTTTTAGCCGTGGGCCAACACCTTTTGTGCATGTGTGTACATGTATTATAATTTTGATTTATTTATTTCGATATTGTTTCATTAAATTATTTAATTCACAGGGTTTTCCCTTGTCCTTTCTTTTGAGGTGTGTACATATATATGTCTATGTAGAAATAAGAATTGGACTAAAAACTGAAACAGTCTTTTGCGTTTTCCTTTGACCGTGTAACTTTCAAACTTGTGAATTCTTCCTTCAGAATCCTACAACATGCCTCTTAGCAGACATAGAAAACGTACTGGGAGCACCCCTTGCATATCTTTTCAACAGAAACATTGAAAAGTGCACCTAATTGAGATGCAGAAGTAGATGGGAAATGTGTCATTTCCCAAGTTGTGTGAAGACATTCAAGGATTTTGCTAGTTATCAAGACACCTGTTTTCGATGTACTCTGATTTCAAATGTGTCTGTCCAGCTCTGAGCCAAATAAAAAACGAATATGACCAAAAAGCAAAGGGTAATTATCCGTGTGCAGGTCGATGGTTTATGTGACAGCCCCAAAATCCTCAATAAGAAATGTAATTATTTAATGAGATGCAAACCACTCATATGTGCATAAATACGTGATGAAGCAATTACTTGGAATGTATACGAAAAGAGCTGTATTTCCCCATCGGCATGTTAATAATGTCATTCCTATTTAATGTTTGTGTTTCCCTTGCATCTTGCACATTTTACTCTTTGTCCCAGTTTTTATGTTTTCTATGACTCATTTGAAAAACACGTTTTTGTTTTGTCTGCGTATTTCGAATGCATTAACATGCCGTAAAACATCATATGTACATTTTCACTTGTGAAATTCATCATTTGGAACTCCTTTAAACTATTTTACCCACTTCAAATGATACTGCTTGAGTAATATCACTACCGCGTATTGTAGCTACGCCATACATTAGATTTCGTGAACTATTTTGGAAACACTATTTGCATATACTCTCTTTTAATGCCTATTAGAGGTCTACTAACCTGGGTTTGTGTTTGTGTAGAAGCTTGTGCACTGAAACATGATGGGAGCAGGTGAGGCTGCTCTCATCTTTTGTTTGCAAAACAGCTATATACAATAAAACGTTTTCACTTTATGTTGACGTCCATTCTAATGTTTGGGTGAGTTCATCAATCAAGCAGCCAGGCAACCAGTCACTCCACAAAGTCAGCTGTACCCATCGTACTATCTCTCCAAATTCAACCTACACACTCACCTGTTCAGGCATGCAACGGACAGTCTGTTAGCCTTCAAGCATGTCACTGTACTATACATATTCAATCAATTTTTTGGAAGTGAGTCTATTTTCCCCTTGACGAATTCTGGCAAGAATGTTGAGATTTTCATTTCATTAGCTCCATATTTCACCCACCTCTGTGTTGCTGCAAGAAACGTTTCAAATGTTGCTACAATCGACTGTAAGGCATGAGCTCATCCAGTATTGATGGGGAAAAGCCCCAAGTTGGCGTTTTTACGATCCCTTTCTCCCTCTCCAATGAAATATCCACCTGCGGTTAGGGATAAGAATCTTATAGTACGGGGCCTACAAAGGCTGACGAGGCAGTCACGCAACACTCCATTTCATTCCAATGACATGAATGCTTCAACCCCTGCATACTATGAGAGCCCGAATTCACATCAGCATGACATTGTGACGTTGTGTAGTGCGATTGACATTGACTCCCACGGGGTGGCTAGAGTAGAAATGACTGATGCGTAAATCTTGCAGTGAAAACCAAACATCCTCACGTCATTTTGTGTTAATTAGTATACAATTCTAGAAAACAGCTTCTTCAACAGACAGTTACTCAAAAGCGTTATGTCGCTTCTAAAGCAGACTTTTTCTTCAAATTTGGGAAGATCATTCAAAGTACTTCCAAGATCAACAATCTAAATCGTAATAAGTGAAGATAAACCCAGAATGTGGTGAAATGTCAGGCACATCGTGCTAACTTTCCACTCACCGACTTCCCGCACACAGCCTGACGGCAAGGCGCTTGATGAGAAAGGCAGCCTTTCATCGATCTCTCCACTACCACTTCCAATATGTAGCGCATTACACGCCCTTCTATTTGCCTGGCCACAATATTCACCCAGCCATGCAGCTAGTCACAGTCACGCAGCAATGAACGGACTACATCGACAAGGTATCCGTTAAACCAGCTATCTTATCTCCGTATTTCCAACGACCCATTCCACCAACCGGTCACCCTTTCTGCATTACCCACTACATGGTCTCCTGACAAAGTCGGCATCATGGTCGCATATGTGTGCACCTCTAGCAATTTCATCTCAGACTAAAAACAGAAATATTCGGCAGCAGTTGTGCGACACTTAAAATGTTAAATGTTCTACTGATACCGAAGGGGAATCGCGCGCGTTCACACACACACACACACACACACACACACACACACACACACACACACACACACACACACACACACACACACACACACTAACACACACACTAACACACACACACTAACACACACGCACGCACACGCACGCACACGCACGCGCACGCACGCACACGCACGCACACGCACGCAGAGACACACACACATACACACGCACGCACGCGCGCGCGCGCACATATTCCAACCTCAAACACACATCCCCCACCTCCAAACCAACACACACACACACACACACACACACACACACACACACACACACACACACACTCCCCCCCGAAAATATCGAAAGTTCAGGAATATATAACTTGAATAACATTTTGGGCGCCAGGTTGGATTTTCCCCTCAGCTAAATTGCGCATTGTGGTGTAAGGGAGGTAACCCTTTCACACGTGAGAATAGAGATGTTATCTCCCTCTTACACATTTAGTTGTGTACATGATCAGACAGAAGTGCCTGATGACTGTCCCCATACATCTGATCTGGCTGTCTGGTTATTTATCGAAATGATAGCAAGCTACTATGATTGACATTTTCCCACTCCAGTATCGGAAAACCCCAGGTGGCATGCTCAACAGAGGCGGAGATTCATAGTGCTCTGTTGTTAATTCCAGAGCAGGAAAAGGGTGGTCATAACAGTTAGACTCACATGCCACGGGGTTCTATATATGGCATTACGTCCTCTATTTATTTGATCTGTCTGTCTGTGTGTCTCTGTGCCTGCATACATTGGTGTGTGTGTGTGTGTGTGTGTGTGTGTGTGTGTGTGTGTGTGTGTGTGTGTGTGTGTGTGTCTGTGAGTGTGTATGTGTGTGAGTGTATGTATGTGTGTGTGTGCGCGCGCGCGTGTGTGTGTGTGTTTGTGCATCACGTGTGCGTGTTGTGTGCGCACGTGCGCACACGTGCGTGTATGTATGCACGTGCGAGTGCGTCCGTGTGTGTATGCGTGTCTGTAAGGTCTGTCCATGTGTCTATCAGTGTGTCTGTTCGTCCGTCCGTCCGTCTGTCTGTCTGCCCACCCGTCCGTCCGTCCGTCCGCCTGCCTGTCGGTCTGTGTATCAGTCTGTTTGTCTATCTGGCCGTGCCTGTGTATGTCTGTCTGTATCTGTGTATCTATCTGTTTGTCTGTCTGTCTGTGTCTGCTTATCTGTCTATGTAATTGTCAGTGTATATGTCTGTTTGTCTGTTTGTTTGTCTCTCTGTGTATCTGTCTGTTTGTCTGTCTGCATTTCTGTCTGTTCGTCTGTCTTTGTCTTTGTTTGTGTCTGAATATCTGTCTGCCTGTTTTTGTCTGAGTCTGTGTATCTGCCTGCCTGCCTGCCTGCCTACCTGCCTGCCTGCCTGCCTGCCTGCCTGCCTGCCTGCCTGCCTGCATGCATGCATGCATGCCTGCCTGCCTGCCTGCCTGCCTGCCTGCCTGCCTGCCTGCCTGCCCGCCCGTCTGTCTGTCTGTCTGTCTGTCTGTCTGTCTGTTTACACAATGAGTAGCACTGAACAGTTCTATGCTGAACTAAATTCAATCCTGTGCAAGTTCCAACCATCGACGAGCCACTCTTATTGGGAGACTTCGATTCCATGTCGGCTGCGACTACAGTCAGTGGGAAAGAGTACATGCGAAACATAGCATCAGCAAGGTGAACAGTAATGCCTTCCTCTGCTAGCATATGTGCAAAACACAACCTCCCCATTACTAACACTGTCTCCAGGCAGGCAAACAACTACACGACCACCGAGATGCACCCTAGTTCCAGACAGTAGCATATGATTGACTATGTCATTGTCCGCCAATGAGACATCCGGGATGTACTCATCATGGGAGCCATGAGATGAGCCGGATGTTGGACAGGCCACATACATGTCTGCAGTACGTTCAACTTGCACACATCTTGGCACCACTCCAGACGCTCAAAGCTTGTGCGAGTATCCTTTCACACCGCCATATTTCATCAGCCTTTGTACCCGCACGTTCCAGTCCAGTGTTGATATGAAGCTGTCTACCAATAGACCATTGCTTGAAATCCCGACCCCGAAGTAGTACTACGTCAGGAAAGTGGTTACCGTCGTGGCCAAGTCGGTGCATTTAACAAAGATGAGGTTCAAACAGAACTGGTCGGACGGGATCGACGGTGCCATTGAAGAGCTGCTAGCAAAGAAGAATGGAATGACATAATAACTCATCCTTAACACCTAAAAGGAACAGATGCAAGGCTTTTCATGACCCGGTTCAAAGAGAGATCCGCAAAATGCACGTTAATTGGTGGAAGAAGAGATCAAAAGAGATACAAGTATTCGTTGATTCCAACACTGAAAAGCAGCTCTCCAGCTCCATTATGACATGGTGTAGTCCTCTGAAAGTTTTGTGGGTGGCCCTTGCAGTCTGCGGACAGAGCCTCCTTGAACAGGACGAGGTTAACATCAGCAAGAAATGGAGAGAAAAAACACACACCCTAGAATCAATTCTGAATCGTCCATCACGTGCTCCCCAAACCGCTCTTGATTAAATCTCTAAGAAACGACCATGGAAAGAACTGAATGACCTTCCATCCATGGATGAAGTCCGAAGAACCGTGGGACAGATGAACAGAGGCAAGGCACCTGGTAAGTTTATCTGCAAAGCTGTACAAGGCATTCAGCGATGAGGCATTTGAGGCCTTACACAGCATCCTGACCAGCATCTAGGAAAAGAAGGAAATGCCACCTGACCTCTGTGATGCCACGACAGCCTTCACACACTAGATCAAAGGACCAAGAGCAAACTGCTGAAACTACAAGACTATCTCCTCACTCTCCATCGTTGGCACGATCCACGCCTTCATCGTACTAAATTGTCTGATCACAACAGTCTCTTAAAAGAACTACCCAGCATTGCAGTGTGGCTTTCGTCCTAACTGCAGCACTGTCGACATGGTCTCTGTGGTCAGGCAGGTATGTATGTATGTATGTATGTATGTATTTTGGCTCTTATATAGCGCCAATCTCACACCCAAAGGCATGCTCAAGGCGCTCAACACGTTGACCCTTTGAATAAAAGAGTTTTTAGCTGTGACTTGAAAGTCTGTATTGAAGGAGATTTCCTCAGTCTGTCTGGGATATCGTTCCAGAGTTTTGGTCCAGCATACGAGAATGCTCTCTCCCCAGATCTCTTGGTGTTGTAGCGTGGCACATGGAGTAATGACTGCGCCGAAGATCTGAGATCCCTCACAGGCTTATAAGTCTTGAGGAGCTCAACCAGATACAGCGGGGCCAAACCATTGACGCACTTGAACACATGACACAGTGTTTTGAACACAATACGTTGGTGGACAGGCAGCCAGTGTAGCTCTCGAAGGTGTAAGAGAAATGCCTCCAGCGGGAAACACACCTTCA
>JAWQFJ010031564.1:0-45000 GCA_034096865.1 Theodoxus fluviatilis
TTACTTTATTTGCACCCGTGCTGCTTGCTCGTGCTGGTCCAGCCTTGTTGATGACCTGCTGCGAGTCCTCGTGCTGCCCGCGTGGCCCGAGATGTCGCCGGGTTTGTTGTGTCTGGCGGCGGCTGGGTGACGGTTGACCTGTGACGGGGCTGGAGCGGATGGATTCTCAGCTGCTGGTGAAACCAGCGTCTGACGACTTGTGCACGATCGCTCCCCGGTAACATCTCGGCTTTGGGTCACGGGAAGCCTCACGCTTGGCCGACGACATGATCGCGAACGCGTTGCCCCTCGCGATTGCCAGCGAGATTCTCTGGAACAGGAACTGTGTCTGGCGCGGGTCATCTGTCGACAGTGCAATCCGCTGGCCGATCTCTCGGATAAGTTCCGTTGCTGCCGGTCCGACGACTCCGGTCGTTTCAACAGCGAACGGGACGAAGTGGTACCGTTCCGAGATAGAGGCGTACTTCCTCCTTTTCGAACCTTCGGCGGTCCGGCAGGCGTGCCCTGGGTCGATGGCAGAGTCTGTCATTGAAGACGGCGCAAAAGAATCAGAGCAGGTGGCGTCCCAAACAAGTGACTTGCCGTTCTTGAATGGGAATACCGTCATGCCGTCGGGGCGTCGCCCATCTCCTCTGTCAAGACCAACCGGTTCCATAATACAGGCCTGCGGAGTCGAGCGACCGTTTGATGACGTCGTTGAGAACGGCGTGGCGTGGGAATCTCCCGGCACTGTAGCGGCATGAAATTGGAGAAATTTGACACCAAACCTTCCTTGTCTGCTGACCCCTTGGAGGGAGTGAAGGGAGAGAGAGCAAGCATACCTCTACACTCCCTGCCTGCCTGCCCAGCTGGCCACACGGCTCCACCGCTTCATCTGGCGCTGCAAAAGCAGGGTGCCACACACGCCCCCATGCTTCATTGGCATTAAAGGAACCGGGGTTTGTCCTGCTGAAGGAGTAGAGAGATGTCCAAACGCCTCCCTAAAGCTCCACCCTGCGCCTAGGTCCCACCAACAACCCTATCACACATGTCTTTCTACAGTTTGGAGAAATAGGTCATACCAGAAATGAAGAGTCATGTCAGGGTCAGAATAGTTGAGGACATTATGAAATGGCATTTGTTTTAAATTGTCAAGGAATGAATGATCGATAGTGAATAGTAGTGTGCGTTCTCTTTGGACTTCTTTTGAGTTTAGAGGAGAGGGAGCATAGTGTGGGAAAGTGATCACTTATCCCTAATTTAGGTACCTGTATACTTGTCAAGAGTTTTTCAGTGTTTGTGTATATATGGTCTATGAGAGTGGATGAGTCACGGGTCACTCTTGTGGCTATGTCGACCACTTGTTTGAGTCCGAATAACGAGATGATAGATTTCCATGTATGCTGGGGTTTGAACAAATCGATGTTGAAATCTCCCATTAGGATTATTTTTTGTTGGATTGGGTTACTGTGTCCATCATTGCATTGAAAGCTTCACACCATGTGGAGGTGGAAGCAGGGTCCCTGTAGAGATAGCCGATAAGGATTGAATATTCTTTTGGAGGCTTCATTTCTAGCCATAAACACTCTATCTGTGAAGATTTAAGATCCGTACGGCGAGAAATATTCCCATGAATGGAATGGTGAATGTATACTGCTATACCAGTTTGGCCTTCGCTTTTAGCGTCTTTTCGGATCATGTTATATTCATTATTTTCTACTGCTGTGTCAGGGATGTAGGGTTTGAGTCTTGTTTCTGATAGACCAAAAACATAGCAATCATTTTGGTGTAAAAGAGCACATATGTCTGAGATTTTGTTCGGAAGATGATACACGTTTAGGTGGCCTAGTGATATATCAGACTGCATTATGAAAGGCAGGAAAGATGCAAGAAACGTAAAGAAAATAATCACGTCAATGAATGAGAGTAAATATATAGATATAAACAGATAATCGATATACAAATACCAATGGGCAAATAGACACAGTAATGAATACAGATACAAACACTGAAACAGTAATAATAATAATAATAATAATAATAATACAATGTTAATATATGTATATAAGACAATAAAGCTTTCTAATATCAAACACGATATCAACAAATCAGTATTAATGATCCTACAAAATGGTATGCAAGGATCATTAACAATGACCATTCAAAAATTATCTCAAACTGCAAGTCATATGAAGACAATGGAACTGGTCAGTCAAGGAGACGGAAGAAACCTCTCGGTTTGGGGACGTGTGGACGAAAATTTGACATTAAGACATCAGAGAGAGAGAGAGAGAGAGAGAGAGAGAGAGATAGATAGATAGAGAGAGAGAGAGAGAGAGAGAGAGAGAGAGAGAGAGAGAGAGAGAGAGGAGCTATTATATCACTGTATATGTAAAATCAATCTCTGCCTAATTTAATAACCCTTGTATTCATTCATTTATTCATTCATTTATTTGTTCATTCATTCATTACCTCCGCCAAGGAGGTATAATGCTTTATCCTGAGTTCGTTAATTAGTCAGTTATGCAGCAAAATAAACTCCAAAAGTTCAAAACGGATCCTGATAATTTTTTGGTGGAAGGTCAGGAATTCACCCAAGGAACACTTTTTAATTTTGGAGGCTATCTGCTCTCTGGTTTTGGATTTACGACCCAAAAGAGAAATGTTACTGCAAATCACGAAATTGATGACACCAAACTAGTGACGACGCTTGCGTATGTGTTCGGCACGGAGATCGCTTTCAGCCACTAAAGTGAACTAGAAATAAGAAAAAACACACGACAAACACCAAAATCAAAGGCTTTCGGGCACATACCCTTCTTCAGTGAAAGATGCCACTAAACTAAAGTGAACAAAGTTTCGTATCGTACATCCTGCCTGAATTAATCATACACACCATGGAAGAGAATGTGTGGCTTCCTTGGCGGAGGTTCGCTCTCTCTGAGTGCTCTCTAGTTTATTCTATCTCAAATATCAATTATTCTTTATTGTCTCCTTTTGCCAGCGAGACAAGCAGAAAGTCTGACGTCACAATCAGATGCGCAAAGAAAAGAACGCAATAGTACGCGCGTTTGTTGGGCAAGTGGCTCGACTCGATGGCTAGTCGATGGTAAGCGAGACGCACCTACTGCTAATGAGCGAGAAACGTAGACAACGCCTAGCCCTCGCAATTCTCTCGAGATTCTACGCCTATGAAACGCGCCCACAGCTTGCGCCGGAAAGGGCACGTTACTCCAACCGCCTCAACGGCCGCCATTTTGCCCAATTGTGTGATCGTTAGGCGGAAAAGCTGCAAAGTATTTGACAATATTTTTAATTCGACGATCGATTCTGGAGAAAAGTTTCGACAATGAGTGACAACGAAGAGGGGCTGTACAAGGAGGACTCTAAGTCGCCCCGTTCGAACGGTGAACTGACGCCTACAAGCCAAAAGTCCGACAGTCCTGCTTCGGATAAATTTAAATCGGATGCCAGTCCGAGGCGATCGCTGTCCCGTTCGCTCTCGCGGACTCCGTCTGGCTCGGATTCGGACCGACGACGATCTTACTCCAGATCAAGGAGTCGCACCCCTCCCCCACGGTACTCTCGTTCAAGATCCGGTAGCTACAGGAGGAGCGAAACATCTGGCAGACGCAGGGACTTCAATCCTCGAAGCCGCAGCCGGTCTCCCTCGCCGCCATACCGTTCCCGCGGTCGAGGACATGGAGGACCTCCACGCCGCCGCCACGTGGGTGACCGCGATGCTCCTGAGCCATCCCGATGTCTTGGCGTCTTCGGCTTGGGTATGTACACTCAAGAAGGAGATCTTCGTGATGTGTTCAACCGCTATGGGCCTATAGAGGACATTCAGATTGTGTACGATAGACAGACGAGTCGTTCACGTGGCTTTGGCTTCATTTACTTCAAGAATGTAGATGATGCCGTTGAAGCGAAAGATCGCTGCAACGGTCTGGAGGTTGACGGGCGCCGAATCCGGGTGGATTACTCTATCACTGAGCGTGCTCACACTCCAACTCCTGGGGTGTACCTTGGTAAGCCTTCCTCTGAACGCTACCGAGGCTACCGCAGCAACAACTACTACGGGGGTGGGGGTGGCGGTGGCGGAGGTGGTCGCCGTCGTTCCCCATCCCCCTCCTTCCGTCGTCGGTCTCGGACCCGCTCTCGCTCACGATCCTGGTCGCCTCCACGGCGCTACTAACTGCCCAGCACTGCTCGAGAGAGAGAGAGATCTTCATCCACTTTTCATCTCATTAGATTGGACTCATCCGAACTGTACAGAGAGACAGTCCCTGAGCATTCTTCCTGACAGTGACATAGACGGTGGAAGTGAATCTTTTCCCCCCAAATCAATTTTTAACCCTTGTAATTCAAGTGGCGTGTATTCCATCCTCAGCTCATCCGTTGGTTTGACTTACTTCAAGTGCAGACGAATTGGATTGCACACAAACTGATGTTGATTTTGCAACACCAGAGGTCCCTCTCTTAACATTTTTCAAGTGTTTACTTTAACGTTTTTATTGACATGGTTCATGATGAATTTGTGCTTTTTGTAGTTCATTCAGTGATGTGCTGATGCCATCTGTGGTTGACAAATGGCATCCTCAATTTTCTTTTCTTCAAAATGTTAGTAATTGAACTGGAAGATGAAGTTTGCAGTTTTATAAAAACTTGTTTTCTTTCTATCAGTTAAAATAATTAGCTTGATTATTGGCAATATGATAAATACAGATTGATGTTTTGTTGTGAGGGCATGCATTTTCTTTTGTGAGAACATTACAAGTTCTTAAAAAAATTTACCCTGGAGAAGAGTCTGGATTCAAACAAGTAGTACCTTTTGGAGGTGTTTCCCCATCAACCAAGTATCACTTCTTTTCTTCTTTTTTAACCCAACTGTGCATTCATAGTGTATGGTATTTTCTGAACTGGCAGAATTCACATCACTTTTGATAACTTTCCCTTTTGATTCTGTACTGAGTTAAAATAAAATATTTGGAATGATTGCAACAAGACATGGATGTGGGCATGTAAGAGTTTAGGTTTTTACATCGTCAGCATTTTATTGAAAAACTTCCTTTCTTTGGTTGTTGTGGTGTGAAGTGGAGTGGATATGTTCCATCATATTCATAATGAATACATGGCTCGCTTGGCTGAACTATGGGGTGGGGATGAGGATGCATACAGAATGTAGGGACCCCGCTCCATTCTGAGGGACCATCAACATTCATGGAGCATGAAAGGAAGCATGCTCTGTGATGGAGTGTGTCATACATGAGAAGATTTTTGCTGCTGCCTATTCATTTTTGCATGTTACCTAGCAAAGTACATATCCAGTTCGATCGATTAATTTACACCACAGCATTTGTTAACATGAAATAGAAGCGATGAAACAAATGAGTGTGAAAGAAGTGTTTTGCATATTTCTCAGAATTTTACCAGTCGGAAAATCTGTTTTTCCTAGCAACTCCAGCTACTCCTTTATCCACTAAATTTTGTCTACCGTATGATTAGATGGTAGGTGTGGTTTACATTGGTTTAATGTCTTTGCCCTTTCAGTTTCAGTGAGTTGGTACATATAGTTTTGTACCTGAACAAAACTCTAAAATCTGAATTACTAAAATGTAGTATTGAGATGGCAGTTGGTAAAGAAGTAGATGAGGTTTCTCTTCTCTATGGGGCATTTTAATTTTTCATCCCTGATGATGTACTTAGCCGATGGAGAGCTCTTAGGATCTCTCATAAACATATGACCTTATCCCAATGCTTCCTATCCATGGAATACCATGTCTAGTTCACTCACACAATGCAGCTTAATGTCATTTTTCCCTTTACTATCTGGTGATTGAATAGCAAGTAGTGGCTTTTTGCTTTTTGACTTCTATGTCACTGAAAGTGTTATCATTTGTTTTTCCATATCTGTGTTTTACAAAAAATTACATTGACCCATGCAGTATAATTTTTCCTAATGACATCAAATGTCACATTCTTGCTGTACAAAGTATCAACAATATTTCCCTGAGAGTGATAGGATTTGATTTTAGGGAGAAGCAGTTATGTGGGAGTGAGGTAGAAAGTTGGCATGCACTGAAGGTTGGAGAGCATGGCTGTGTAATGTATTTCAGTTCCAGATTCTCCTGGGTACGTAGGTTGTGTTGTGGTCTTGTCATAACTAACAGGAGGCAGACACTTTCAATGTTTCACTTCTGCTGTGCAGCTGCAACCATTAATGCATCTAGAAAGAATCAAATTGCAATTCTGTCAAATGGTGAAATGACGGAATTGATGTCTGTGAAGCACTGAAAGAATGGATTATTTTTCCCATTGTGTAATTTTGGGGGGGTATTGCACCCCAACAGCAGAGGACATGACCCAGCAATATGGCTAATTAGTGCTAGTGATCAGGAAGTGATGGATGTTACTGTACATACACTGGTGCAGTGGTGGCAGAAGATGTGCATCTGCTGAATCTCACTGCTTTGTGTCTTAACTGACCTGGCAGAGTGAGCCAGCCAAGGGGAATGGAAGCAGTGCTGCCTTTTACTTTGGGGTTGAAAAGCTGCCAGAACCTTGCACCGGTGGATGTGCAGTAGTTTGTTCTCTCACCCAAAGCCACTGACAGCACCCTAGCAGGAGTTTTGTTTTTCCCAGAAACCTTTGTTGACAGTTGTAACAATAAGAAGTGTAACAGTGTCATTTTGTCATATCTGAAACGTGTATGTACAATACATATGGGCACATGCTGCAAAACATTTTAGTTATTAAACTTCTTGTTACTGCTGCACCTAATTTTGAGTCCATAATATTTGGACATTTCAGCATTTTGGAATTAAGTATGACATGTTCTGACATGCCTTGTTAGATGTTTGATCATTGGCAGGAATAAAACACTAAAACTATTCAACACTTTGTTCCAGAATGAAATGAAAATATTACTTCAAGACATTCAAGGTCATCACAGAAGTCACGAATATACTTGAAGGTTATGAAAATGGAGGGTTTTTACTGCAGACACCTTTAATGTCTCCTACCAAATGTTACTGAAGCACATTTGGTGGAAGCGCAGGTAAATGATTTCAGTCTTATTGAGCTTGACTTTGCTCATAATATAAGGGCATTTTGATCGCAGTCACTAGATAATAGATTGCTTTGTAAGTACCATGTCATTGCAGATTTTATTTGTGCTGCTATTTTGTTTGGTGCTTTTCTGCTTGCAACTGAGTTAAGATATTGTGAAAGAAAATCTTTCAAAGATATATAGTGTTCATAATTAGGAAGTGCAGTCTGGCTAAGTTCATGTTTCGTTGCTGCTCAATACATATAGTAAATAGGCTCCTGTCTTGCGAGGTGAGATGTCTTACAAAATCGTCTGTGCATCTTGCTGCACTGATCAATGAGACATTGGGAAAAGCTACTATAAACCCATTTTAATGTAGGAGCAAATCATTTGGAGCTAACTATGACTGCATATAGTGAGTGGAGCATCAGATGCTTGGAATTGCCACATTCTTTTCTCCTTGTGTTTAATTTGCCATCTTATTTCCACAGCGTAGAAGAAGCATGGGTCAGAATCTTCACACTACTGAAGTGCCCATCTCACCTCTCACCTCTCACAGGCAGGCATCTAGTGAAGGCCCAGTTAAGGGAAGATTTGTGAGTAGAGCTCTCATCTCAATCCTATTCCATCCACCTGTAGATAAAGCCAGGTCAGAGACAAAACATCACCTGGTTGTAGCATCTTTCTCCCATGTCTTGGTTAGAGCAAATCCTGAGCTGCAGCAGCAGCTTTGGTTTTCTTGCTGCTTGGTGAAGTTAGTTCATGGATGTAGGACTTTTCTTAATTGCAGCCTTGAGTTATGGAGGTCCTCATTCCTTAATTTGTTTAGTTGATATCAGGATTCTGTAGTGCAGTATTAGTTCAGTTTGTTTTATTTACAGGTCTCATTGTATAGTTGTGTTTCTTGACCCTCCGTTTCTTGTTGAAAAGGTATGTGGCCTGGTCATATACGTGTAGGACAGGATAGTCTGCAGAATGATAATGTAATGGATGCTAGTCTTGAACCGTCTGGGAGTGCAGGCATCAACTTCAGCTACTTGCAGGCCCCTCGTATCCTTGATATTTTATTTTAGTTCAAATGGATTGCTGACTTGATTATGTTGTGTGGAAATTACTGTGGTAAAGGTGTGGGTGACATTACAGCCCATGACCAGTCTTGGGGACAGGTCATTGCACTTTGACATCCCCAAGCATTATCTGTTACTTGGACCTTACAGGTACCCTTTTTACTCCTGTGTGGGAAGAAGCACAATGAGTCGAGCATCTTGCCAGAAAATGGGTCATCAGAATTGGGCTCCATTTGTGAAGAATAGAAGGCGACTCCAAGGTAATTGTCTGTGTCATTGGACTGGAATAGTGCGGCCAAGATGGCACTGTGGTGGAAGAAGTGACAGCTTTTTGACTTTCAGCAAGGAAAATATTCCCGCCTGGACCATTGCTGGTGACTCCACCGACCTGGACTCCCTGCTGAAGAAAGACTCCATTTAGCTTGCAAAGGCTCATAATAAAGCAATGGTTTGATGAAAGAGACCCATTGTGTCTGTGCCATATGTTAAAATATGGAAATGTAAGGCCAAAACAAAAATTGTTGTGGTTACAGTAACAGGACCAGAAAAAATAGGGTTGGTAGCTTGGGCTGATTTGTTGTTGGTGTAATCATTTTTTTAAATAGAAAAACCAGATAAATCATTTCTATCAGCTGAAAAACTTCCTCTTTTTGTAATACATAAAAAGTGGATTCCCTGAGTGCTCACAAGGCAAGGAAGATGGGATAGCACACAATATGTTGGTTACCATGGATTTCTGTCCTTTTCTTTTTTGGGGGGGCTGGGTGGGGGCAGGGTGGTTTGCAAGAAAGAAAAAAGTTATGGGTTGGCAGAAAAAAATGTGGGTTGAGTTACCCTAACCACAACTATTTTTAATTTGGCTTTATTTGCACCGTGTGTGTGTGTGTGTGTGCACTTGCAGGGATGTGTACAAGTAAGTATGTGTGCCTTTGTGTGTGTTTGCACCCAAGTGTTTGAGGACAAATGAAGTGGAGGAGAGAAAGGTGCATCACAGGATGCTGGACTGAAGTGGCAGGAGGAGACCTGGTCTACATGCCTACTGTCCAGTAGAGGTCATCCAAGCTTGCTGTAGACTGCTATCGAACCTGACACGGCCAGAGTGCAGCATCAGATCATTGGGGGAGGCAAACAAGACAGGAACATGTTGCAGTGTGCCATCCAAGGGCACTTCACCAGTCAGAGAGTGGACCAGTTTGAGCTTTTTCTTCTCCATTTCCATCTGGCTCTGCTGGACGTTGAACGTGAGTGTGTTGCTGATTTCCACACTCACACGGGTGATTGAACTCACATTGCTGTGGTCAAGAGGGTGCTTTCCCTCCCAGAGTTGCCTATGAGCTTGCATTATGATGAGGCAAAAATAGTCATGGTTCCGGTAACTTGAACAATCTTTTTTTTTCCTGTCAACTCTGAACTTTTTATTCCATCATGCAATTATTTAAAGAAGTACGAAAAGAAAATGTTAGCAATGAACTGCTCGCTATCCCATCTTCCCTGCCCTATGAGCTTTTGGGAAAGCCACTATTTGAGTTGAGTAAAGCATTTTCAGTAAAAGAAAGTTCGGTTTATGTTCAATCAATCTGGCCTCTCTAAAGTGAGAGAAAAACAGTTCAGGCTGACCTACACACACACACACACCACCACCCCACCACCCTTTTTCCCCATGTTATCTTAGCAACAAGGTTATGGGGTTTGGGGCATACCAAGTAGGAGAACAGACCTGCCTACTCTCCCGAAAAAATCGGGAGACTCCCGATTTAGGCCTGTTTCTTCCGACTTCCCGATTAGGCTTTGAATTCTCCCGATTTCGATCAATGAAACCTACGAAAAAATTTAAATGTGAAAGTTATTCCGTGTTATACATGTTTCGGGCTTTTAGACGCGTAGGCTGAGTACACCTTCCGGTGCCGCCAAACGTCTTTGCTTCGGCTGTTGTGATTGGTTTACTCGGATACAGTGTCCAATCGCTAACCTTGAAAGACTGCGTGCTCGGCTCGGCTGTGGTCGCGACGCTCTGTTCATCGCGTTTGTAATGGCGGGTAAAAAGGAAGGGCCACGTTTGCATGAAACGGACGAGAATGAAATTGAATCGACATCTACAGCACCAAAGAAAATTCAGAAGAAAGTAAAATACACGCAGAAATGGAAAGCTGAGTACCATACAATGTTCGAGAACTTGGAGAAGTCAGCGAAGGGCGCCTATTTCGCTCACTGTGGGATTTGCCACCGCGATTTCTCAATCTCTCACGGTGGAAAACACACAGACCTGCCTATTCTACCGAAAAATTCGGGAGACTCCCAATTTAGGCCTGTTTCTTCCCCCCCACCCCCCCACCCCCGGACCCAGGCCTGTTTTTCAGAATCTCCCGAATTGGCCTTAGGGGTTTCACTTCACCTGAAGGTAGCTGAACCAGGAATAATTGCATAGTTCATTGCTGGACCTTTGCCACAGTGGTCTGAGGTACAACTGATTTCATGTAGGTCTTCCAATGCTTGCAGCATGCGTGCTCTAGTGTTTCATGGTCGTTAAACTGATAGGATTCTTGAAAACAAACATTAATCGTTTGAGTTGTGCAAATAAATTGATGCACTCTAAAGAAGGTGCAGTTCAGCTTTAGTGCTCTGACAAAATTCATTGAAAACAAACACAGAAAAGGTTAAATGTACGACTGCCTTTTGGTTGATTACCTAAAAACACCATAACCATTCCTCCATGCAACCCTGTCATACAGGGATTACATGTAGGTATGAATTCCCTTCTTTCACATCCACAGCTGTTTGTACCAACTTCTTTAGGAAGGAATTCATTGCAGGCAAACTTTGGATAGGAATTGCCATGATATATATTCCTTCTTCTCGTGGAATAGCTAGGTGCTGATTTGTAGTGGCTGCTGCTGAGCTCGGGGATAGTTCAACATACCATGGTGCCTCCAAAGCAAAACTATGTCTAGGCAATAAGCTGGTCTGTGAGCAAGCATGATGGCAAGACCTTGTCGATTTCTGCACACGAATTTGATGCACTAGGACCTCTGACCCATTGGAAAGTATCTGTAGTTATGGTCAGAGGAAACATGAAAGGGCTAGTGAGTGACACATAAAACTACACCCATCTTGATGAACTGATGTTGATTTGAGCATGACTGGTCAGGAATTTCACAGGATGGGGAGGAGCTGCAGTAGTTTTTACCTGAAAGAATTGATGCCTCAAAAAGGAAATGTAACCCTAGCATTCACAAAAGAGGAGGTGCTTGCTGTTTGTGTCATGCTGACAGGTACACTTGAGCACAAGGACAGGTCCTATATAAAGTTAAACAGCTGTACATCTTGATTTCTTACCTTGAACATTAGCCCCTTGTTAAAAGACCTGACTCGTAGACTAGGGGAGTGAATTTCCCATTAGCACTGGCACAAATCTTGAAGATTTGTTCATGAGAGTTTATTGTTTTGTGCAGAAATGTCATATCCAACATCGACGTGACTCTGTTCTTGTCCATGATGTCGCCAGCATGCTGCAGCTGCTGCTAAAGGGTTGATGGGAACTCTAGTCCCTTACCTTGGGCAGCTGTTGCCTGCCTTGTGTGCCGTATGGAGAAAGGCAAATCCAGCGTACTGAGATAACAAATTTCACATTGGTGATGAACTCCTGTAGATAACTGAAAAGATGCTTAATTGGATTGGCTATTTTGTCTCTGTCAGGGAGGGAACAGGACCTGTTGCATGCAGATTGAATGTTATAGTGGCATACAAAAAAGTCTAGTTTTTTTACTCACATGCGAAGCAAAAGTGAGTCTATGTACTCACCCGTTTCGTCCGTCCAAGCGTCCGTTTAAAACTTTAACGTTGGATTTTTCTCGGAGACTATTAAGTCTATCAACACCCAATTTGGCATGATGGTGTATGATGACAAGGCGTCAAAAAAACATACATAGTGACTTGACCTTGCTTCAAGGTCAAGGTCGCAGGGGCCATAAATGTCTAAAAAAACAGCCATTTTTCACATTTTCTCAATTTTCTCTGAAGTTTTTGAGATTGGATACCTGAACTATATATGGTATATAGGGCAAAGTAAGCCCTATCTTTTGATACCAGTTTGGTTGACCTTGCTTCAAGGTCAAGGTCACTGGAGCTCTTCAAAGTTGGATTGTATACATATTTTGAAGTGACCTTGACCCTGAACTATGGAAGATAACTGTTTCAAACTTAATAATTATGTGGGGCACATGCTATACTTTCATCATGAGGCACATTTGGTCACATATCATCAAGGTCAAGGTCACTTTGACCCTTATGAAATGTGACCAAAATGGGGTAGAGAACCACTAAAAATGACCATATCTCATGGTAGAAAGTGCCAATAAGCACCATTGTGCCTCCTATGTCTTGAATTAACAGCTTTGTGTTGCATGACCTTGGATGACCTTGACCTTGGGTCAAGGCCACATGTATTTTGGTAGGAAAAAATTGTATAAAGCATTTCTTAGTGTATGATGTCATTGCTAGGTGTAGTCGCTTGACCTTGAGGGTCACCTGAAGGTCACGGTCATGTAAAGGTCAAGGTCAAGCATGTGAGTTGTATGGGCTTTGCCCTTCTTGTTTTTCATGAAAAGGAATCGTTCTGATTTCTATTATTACATGTCTCATGACAAGCACATCAACACCGCCTCAAGTGCATGTCATTCACAGAAGCTGTTGGCAGAATAACATTGTCATGAAACATGCCATTCTAAGCTACTGCAAATCTTTGTTAAATGTGACCAGTTTTCACAAACTGAGTCTTAACTCGCAAAAATTAGATTTTGAGATATTAGTATAAAAATTTTCAAAATCTGCAAAAATGTATCTTTCATTTGATATAAAAATCAAACTTCTACCCCAAAAATTGTTCGAGTCATGCTCACTCAAAGGGAGGTGGTGTGCTGATTGCTATTTTGATCAATCAAGGGTCAAAGATAAATTAGCAACTTTATCCACAGTTTTCCCTTAGCAATGGGCCTTTTTAATGCATGCATGCGCTCAAAATTTGGCAGGTTGGTAGAGTAAATTTATTTCTGAACATAAAATGATAAATAAATGGAAAAGTATTTGATCATGACAACAAATGATTGTTATTATTCAACTAAAAATGCAAAATGGAGGAAGAGAATGAATAATACTTTAGAATGGGTAGGTGCAATACAGTGCACATTTTTAGACTAGGAAAAATTCCCCAAAAGGCGCCTAAATAAAAAGTGGTAGGCATTTGTGAGGAATTAGTGGCATCCACGTGATTCTTATGGATTTTTGTATGCTGAATCCATTTCTGGTGGATGCCAAAGCCAAAAGTGCCTATTTTCGTAACTATTCAACGGTTTCCAAGATGGCCACCAGGACATCAAAAACCCTGCAATTCTCAAACAAATGCTTATATCTTCCTTGTTTTAGGAGCTATTCTAATACATTTTGGCATATTGGTAGGCAACTGATCGACAATTATTTTCTCGTTGTGGTTAATGACCTCGACGAAAGGTCAAGGTCACACAAGGCGGACAAAATTGACTCATCATTTTTTAATTTGTGTATGTCAAGTTGGCTTTAGCTCTGAAATAGGCCAAACTAAACACTGAAACTTGTTGACACTATCAAATAAGTGTTTGACATTATAAATATGTATACATTGAGCAACCTTCTGAAAAGGTCAAGGTCATTTTGACCTCATAATTCCAATGTAAGCACAAGAGGATCCGCTCAAGATCTGTAGTGGCCCATATGTTGCAAACACTAGATGTCTGAAGCTCTTAATAACTTTCAGCAGAGTTTCAGATCTTTGTTGTACAATTTCCAAGGTCAAAGATGAAGGTCAAAGGTAACAGTCACGATCTTTATTTTGATGATTTATACCACAAAAAATTTTATAATCTGTAGATTACATCATTTAGAATTCAGTAAAAGGAAATGCAGTCATGCAGCTTTATCCTCTAAGATCTGTGGGGTACCAGTATCTTGCACAGTTCAAGGTCACAGTCTGTCTTCTGGAGAGATTCCACCCTGCCGTACAACTTTTCCTGAATGCTTGCTGGTTCAGGCCAAACGTTCTCTCGCAGCAGCCGGTGATTCCTGCATTCCTGCAGAATGTGTTCCGCCGTCTGGTCAGCCTCTCCACAGGAGCACTTTGGGGATGGCACAAGTCTTGAATCTCTTGTGCATGTGGTAGTTGAGTCTATTGTGCCCTGTCCTCAGCCTGAAGATAACCACCTGTTTTTGTCTGGACAGTTGGTGGTAGCTGTCCGTTGTCTGGGGTGTTCTGTACAAGTCCTTCACCATTGTGTTCATTTCTATAAGGGTGACTCTGTTCTCTTCTTGGTGGTCTTCAGCTCCCAGCTTTGCCATTCTATCCCCCTCCTCATTTCCATGTATTCCACAGTGTGAGGGGATCCACTGCAGTACAATCCTGAAGCATGTGATGTTTTGGAGTGCTTTCAGGAGTTGAGGCAGTTTGCTTGCTGTTGCTGCCTCCAAGACGGAGAGTGCGACTGTGAGGAAGACTACCTGGGAGTCTCCGTCAAGGTCTGTTTTGCTGCTGATGGTATTTGCAGCATGGATCAGGGCTTCAACCTCTGCTCTGTAGTTGGTGCAGTGGAGGCCTGTCGGTATTGCCTCTGCCTGCCATTTTCCACCTGGGTACTGGATGTATCCTCCAGCTCCCCCTCTCTTGACTGCATCTGTGGCTCAACATCTGTGTAGACCCTGTAGGCCCTTATCCATGCTTCCTGGGGGTACGTTTCATCAAGCATGGCCATTGTCAGAGCTTTCTTGCTGGCGTCACAGAAAGACACTATCTAATGGTGTTAATCAAAGACACTATGTAATGCAGGGTTCGTACAGGTCATGGAAAACCTGGAAAGTCATGGAATTTGATTTTTCATTTTCCAGGCCTGGAAAGTCATGGAATATTTCAACTTAGGTCATGGAAAGTCATGGAATTTAAGAAAGAAAAAAAGACGTTTTCTAGGCTGTGCTTCGCGCGATACTCTCAATCTAATTTTAAACGCTGAGCATGTCAGGAAAACGTGCCCTTGCATCCCATTGGTTAATTCTGAAGGCTCGTGTGCCTTCTGCTTCCTGATTGGTTCTTTGGCTAGGTGACCTCGTTTCATTTCCCCGCCGGTCCGGTCAGTTGGTTCAAACGAGGACAGAGTGAAAAGAGATTGTTTTGTTTGTGGTGCAGTGTTTCTTTGAGAATCAGATTATCATCATGCCTGGAAAGTGTCGCTTTCAAGACTCTTGGACAGGAGACCCTGAATACCGTGAGTGGGTCATGCGAGCGAGAGTGGATGGGATGGCAAAGTGCCGATTTTGTGAAAAAGATTTTGATGTATCCAACATGGGAGCGGCAGCGTTGAAAAGCCACATGAAAGGTGTCGCGCAACAGGCGCGTGCTAAAAAACACCAAGAAGAAAAGAGCAAACGTCAAACACGAATATCAGATTTTGTTCAAACTGCAAAAAATGCTGAGACAGAGAGTGCTTCAAAGGTGGTGGTTCCAGCTGGCGCTGCTACGCCGGTCGAAACTAGGCCTGCACCCACTGGCAGTGGCAGTAGATCTACTGGGATTGACACTTTCTCGACAACAGAGGATACACTGAAAGCAGAAATTTTGTGGACTTTGAAAATGGTCATCTCCCACTTCTCATTCTCCAGTACCAAAGGAATGAACGAGCTGTTCCGTCGCATGTTTCCCGACAGTGTCATCGCCTCCAAGTTTGCCTTGAGTGAAAGCAAAGCCCGGTACTTGACAACGTTTGGTCTGGGGCCACATTTCTTAGACATGCTCAAGGCAAAGGCCCGGTCTTCTGATTCTCTGGTGCTGCTCTTTGATGAGTCCCTGAATGCTGAACTTCAGAAGAAACAGCTGGATATCCATATCCGATTTAGCTATTTACCATTTGGCGCTGGATCGAAATGGCGACCGCATGTCTGTTTCAAAATGTTGCTGTTTGTAACGTAATTTGGTCAAATATAGTTCTGGTTTAATTAAAATAGCTTAAATATATCATATTCAAGAAGGGGATAACGATATATATGCTCATTTCTAAGCCATTTCGAAGACATTAGCGCCATTTCGGTAAATAGCATGACCGTCAAAATCACACAATGGCGAGTAAGAGCGTGACGGCGCAGATGCGATTTTGACGGACAAATCAGCTGAAATCGGTTAGTTTATTGGGGTTTTTGTTTCAGTTTATGCTAGAACAATCATTTAGGAAGATATTTATTGCAATATTTTGCACATATTGGAAAAAGTATTGTAGAAATCGGGACCTTCAGCGAGTGCTAAATAGACGCCGCACGCGATGTTTGAAGAAATTTCATCAGACCGGAAGTGGCCGTCGGTTCGATAGAATCCACTTTTTCTAGGATTCGCACATATCAATAACACAAAATACTAATGTAACATGAAAGATGAAAGTCTTTCTGAGTTGTCTAATTTTTGACTCACATGCGAAGCAAAAGTGAGTCTATGTACTGAGCCGTGTCGTCCGTCCGTCCGGGCGTCCGGGCGTCCGTAAAAAACTTAAACGTTGGATTTTTCTCGGAGACTATTAAGTCTATCAACACCAAATGTGGCATGATGGTGTATGATGACAAGGCCTCAAAAAACATACATAGTGACTTGACCTTGCTTCAAGGTCAAGGTCACAGGAGCCATAAATGTGGTCTCAAAAACAGTCATTTTTCACATTTTCCCAATTTTCTCCCACGTTATTGAGAATGGCGACCTTAGCTACAAGTGGTATATAGGTCAAAGCAAGCCCTATCTTTTGATACCAGTTTGGTTGACCTTGCTTCAAGGTCAAGGTCACAGGAGCTCTTCAAAGTTGGATTGTATACATATTTTGAAGTGACCTTGACCCTGAACTATGGAAGATAACTGTTTCAAACTTAATAATTATGTGGGGCACATGTTATACTTTCATCATGAGACACATTTGGTCACATATCATCAAGGTCAAGGTCACTTTGACCCTTATGAAATGTGACCAAAATGGGGTAGTGAACCACTAAAAGTGACTATATCTCATGGTAGAAAGTGCCAATAAGCACCATTGTGCTTCCTATGTCTTGAATTAAGAGCTTTGTGTTGCATGACCTTGGATGACCTTGACCTTGGGTCAAGGTCACACGTTTTTTTGGTAGGAAAAAATGTGTAAATCATTTCTTAGTGTATGATGTCATTGGTAGGTTTAGTTGTTTGACCTTGACCTTGAAGGTCACCTGAAGGTCAAGGTCATATAAAGGTCAAGGTCAAGCATGTGAGTCGTATGGGCTTTGCCCTTCTTGTTTTTTTAAACTAGTGGTAGGATTCCGTGGTAATTTGTATCAAATCTTTGCGCTACTACAGTACTAGCCAAAATGCACTTCACTTTCATGGCTAATTGTGGACAATCCACAAAATATTGTGAATAAAAACAAGAATGAAAGTTGTTTATGAAGCAGAAGGTTTCAAGATGTGTCGTGTAGTTTTGTGTTAATCCGTCTTATTTCCGCTGAGAACATACAAGCCGATTACGTAAAAAAAACACCCTCCGCCACTACCGACTCGCGGTGGCACGACCGAGTTTGCATTTCGCGACTCGGGTTGGTCTCTTCAAAACACTCGTCCGTCGAAGTTTCTCATTTGATCAAGTTGAAACTTTACTACAGTATAGACCGGATGTATAAAACACCGGATGTATGAAAGTCTGGATGTATGAAAGGGGCAGGCAGGGTCCCGGCAGAAGCTACTCTTTGTTATTACTTAGAATTTTCCGGTTGTATGAAAATCGGATGTATAAAAGTCCGGTTGTATGAAAGCAAATCTCTAGTCCCGAGCAGCAAAAATGTGTTGTTGCAAGACCGGTTGTAAGAACACGAAAGTAGACCCAAGTCACTAAAGTGTGGTGAGAGTAATTTCCCTTCCATAGCGACTCGAACTTGCAAAATGGCGGACCCGCACAGCAAAGCGAAAGTTACAGACCAACAAAGAGTGTTGACATTGTCTGAGCGCCTTAAAATCATAAAGGCAGTAGAGGACAGTCCACACAAATCCCGAACACAGATGGCCATTGATTTAGGTGTCCCCCTGCCAACGCTGTCCCCCAAGGCTCCGTCCTCGGACCAGTCTTGTTTGTCATGTACATGCAACCCCTGTTCGACATTGTAGGTTCACATTCCATAAACCAACATGCATTTGCCGACGACAACCAGCTTTACAAAGAAGCTACCCTCGATCAAATCCAACCCACCGTTGAATCCATGCAAAACTGTGTTCTAGATGTTAAGAACTGGATGACCTTTAATAAGCTTCAACTGAATGACAGTAAAACAGAATGCATGCTAGTAAGATCAAGCAGGACAGCCACTGATGCCCTCCCTTCTTCTCTTAAGATTGGCGACTGTGATGTGGAGTCCGTTCCATCAGTTAGGAACCTTGGTGTTACCTTAGATTGTCATCTCAATATGTCAGAACACGTCAGGAACACATGCAAGATCGCCTACATGCACATCAGACAGATCAGTGCAATTCGTCATCTTCTCACACAAGAAGCTACTCAAACTCTCGTCTGTGCTTTCATTCTTTCACGCCTCGACTACTGCAATAGCCTTCTTTCCGGTTGCCCTAAGCATCTCGTGGATCGGCTCCAAAGAGTCCAGAACTCTGCTGCTCGCCTCATCTGTAAAGTTAGAAAGTCTCATCACATTAGTGACCACTCCTATCCTCCACTCTCTTCATTGGCTACCAGTTTCTGCTAGGATCCAATACAAAACCTCCTGCCTCTGCTTCAACTCTGTCTCTGCTGTCGCTCCTCTCTATCTGTCTCAACTCCTTCACATCTACACACCATCTAGACAACTTCGCTCTTCTTGCGACACTCGCATCTTCAAAATTCCATCCGTTAGGTCAAAAACATTTGGTCAGCGTACTTTTTCATACCAGGGTCCTACCACCTGGAACACACTCCCCTTCTCAGTGCGTCATGCAAACACTGCAGCTTGCTTTCGGTCAAATCTGAAAACCCACTTGTTCTCTAAGTCGTATTGAAAATATTTTGTATTTGTTGAATGTTTTAGGTTTATGTTTGTATATAATGTATGTGTGTGTGTTTTTATGTGTAGGATGTATGTTGTATTATAACGTGCGTATGTGCCTTTCATGTTCAGGCTCAAACTGTATGATGATAATGTGTGTGTGTGTTTTTGTGTGTGTGTGCGCCTAGAGCTCCACTATGTACTTTTTTGACTGTGTGGAGGAAGTGCGCCTTATAAATAAACATATTATTATTATTATTACAAGAACAAATATCTTGCTCGGGCAAGAAGCGGCGACATTGTGACGACGAGCAAGCGGGCATGGAGCTCTCAGCTGCCGTCTGTGAAAAAAGCGCTGCTGGACTGGTTTACGACATCAAAACTCCAGCCCCTTGATGCGGGCATCATTCACAGTTTCAAAGTGAAGTACAGGAGGTCCATGTGTTTGAACCTTCTCGCCTGCATTGAGGGCGGAGGAGGTACCTACCAGCCAACTCTTCTTGATGCCATACACATAACGACGCAGTCATGGGAAAAGGTCACTACAGACACCATTGCCCACTGCTTTCGCAACGCTGGCTTCCGTCATTCCTCAGATGACCAGACAACATCAGATTCAGAAGCCTGCCTTGAGAAAGATCTGCAGGAAGTGGAGCCGCTCCTTTCTCGCCTGTTTCAGGAGTGGAACGTCCCCCCATCAGATTACTTCACTGTTGATGAGGAAGTGCTCACCGAGGATCCAACAGCTGCACCAGATGTAGCAGTAGAACCGTGCTTCCAGAATCCCAGATTCCGATGCATCTTCAGAGGAAGAAAACGAAGACATACCCCAGGGACGGGTTTGAAAATAGGTAGTCGATCTTGGTCGCAAGACCATGCTTCGCAGTAAGAGCTAGCTATAAAAAAAACTACCCAACGTGACGAACTAATGCGCATGCGTAGACGTCACGACAAGAGGTGAACTAGCCACATGTCAATGGCCGACGTGTTGCCGGTTCATTCAGAAAACGCTCTATTTCGAGATACTAGCAACCCATCCAAAGAAAATATAAGCCATGCACAGCATTAATTTATCAAAGGTGTATGTTGAATGCATTAATAGATCGTGAAACCTCCTACAGTTTACACATCGAATGCAGGTCAACGCATCCACGCCGAACATTTGTCTCCAAGATGGCGGCGCGCACTGTACTCATGCTGTCCGCCATCTTGAATCTTAAAAGCTAGGCACCTCTCAAGCTGCCTCGCTCAATCTACGATTGGCTCGATAGCAAGCAAAGAATGAAACTGCCCATTCGGCGAGATCTACGTAGATCTACCGAGATCTTCGCATTTTCAAACCCGCTCCAGGTGTCATCAAGAGAGGCTATGGCGTCCGCAACGGTCATAAGCAACTTTTGTATGCTGACAGGAAAGACGGAACTGATCAAGTGCTTCAATGGGTTCAAAGAGATGCTCTTACGCCACATTGAGGATTCCAAAAAACAGACACGTGTTTCAGACTTTTTTTTAAAGAGACAGTGGCATTGGAAGAGAGGAAGAAGGAAGTTCCGTGGGAGGAGAGGGAGGAGGAAGTGGCATGGGAGGAGGAGGAGGAAGTGGCATGGGAGGAGGAAGTGTCGGGAGTGGAAGGGGAGGAGGAAGTCCTCTGGGAGGAGAGGAAGGAGGAAGTGCCCTTGGAGGAGAGGAAGAAGAAAGTGCCCTGGGAGGAGAGGAAGGAGGAAATGCCCTTGGAGAAGAGGAAGAAGGAAGTGCCCTGGGAGGAGAAGAAGGAAGAAGTGGCCTGGGAGGAGAGGAAGGAAATGGCCTGGGAGAAGAGGAAGGAGGAAGTGGCCTGGGAGGAGAGGAAGGAGGAAGTGCCTTGGGAGGAGAGGGAGGAGGAAGTGGCATGAGTGGAAGGCAAGGTGGAAGGGGCATGGAAAGAGAGGAGACGAGACAGAGTGGGAAACAGACAGTAGAAAGAAGGACTTGGGATGACTTTGGAAAGCAAACACGGGTGTCAGACTTTTTTGAAAGAGACAGTGGAATAGGAGGAGAGGGAGAAGGGAGTTGCGTGAGAGGAGAGGGGACGAGAGAGAGGGGGGAAAGGAGAGTGGAGAAAGAGGGACTTGGGATGAGATGGGAGACACAGGGAGGAGGAGAAAGGAGAGAAAAGAGCTTGGAAGGACACGGGAAAGCGAAGGGAGAGAGAGGGACTTGGGAAGAGAGGGCGGAGACAGGGGCAGTTGTAGCGGAAAGAAAAGAAAATTGGAAGACGGGGAAGAAGGAGAAGTAAAATTTTGTGGTGCACACGAGGGGCAGCCGCTAGCCTTTCACCCCACTAATGTGGAATGGAGGGTTCGCCAGTGTGCAAGATTGGGCCTTTCGGGCCCTTTGTTTTTTCCCGAACGGTGTCCAACCCAAGATCTTGGGGTCCCTTCGGAGTAAAACCACATTGTAGTGGATGGGAACTGGCTGTACTGTGCCATAAGCCTTGACTTATGTGGTAGCCAGATCGAGCACATGGTTGTTCGATGAAAAATATTCGACATCATATGCAGGAATCACCAGGCTTTCTCTGCATACGTGGATGGAGATGTAGGTGATTATCTCGCTCACAACACCCTCCGACCCCGTTCATGGGGGTCGGATGTAGAGATATTTGCGGCTGTCACCCTCCTTCAAACCACCATTGTGGTGTACACAGCCACTTCCGAATGTTCGCGGAGATGGCTGCCACACCCACCCCTTTTCCCGATAAATGGGGTAGACAGGTCCGAGGAGAACATTTACCTCCGAAATGTCTGTGGCCATTTTGGGAGGGGGGTGTCCACAAAGGTAGTCTAAATGAGGATGCCCTGAAAACTTCGCCACCAACTGATTTTTATCCAGATTCTATAGCTGCAAATGAGTTAGTCTGTTTAATTTTTTGTACATTCAGTCATTTTTTAAACATGTTATAAAATCGTCACGAAAACCCATAACAGACCAGAAGGCATTTTTGTTACATTTATAACCAGAGACATTGATCATGGATGTGAATCAGTTGTTATCTTTTTATGTTCTTTTTATGTTGTTGTATTTTATGTTGTTGTATTATGTTATGTTGTTTTTATGATCTTGTTGTTGGTTGTGATTTTATCCATTAAACTGATTTTATGTTTAACTCCGTTAATAATCTGTTTCGTTTGTCTATTCAGTCATTTTAACCTGTTATAAATTTGTCATGACTGAAGAGCCATAATAGCCCAGAAAGGCATTTTTTTACAATAAAAACCAGAGGCATTGGTCGTAGGTGTGACTCAGTTGTTGTTTTTTATGTTGTTGCTGTTTTTATCCATTAAACTGGTTTTAAGTTTAACTTTGTATCCAGTGCGCGCGAGTGTGTGTGTGTGTGCTATAAATGTGTGCGTTTTGGAGAGAGAGAGAGGGAGAGAGAGAGAGAGAGAGAGAGAGAGAGAGAGAGAGAGAGAGAGAGAGAGAGAGAGAGAGAGAGAGAGAGCAGAGCAAGAGAGAGCAAGAGAGAGAGAGAGAGCAGAGAGAGAGAGAGAGAGCATAGAGAGAGAGAGAGAGAGAGAGAGAGAGAGAGAGAGAGAGAGAGAGAGAGAGAGAGAGAGAGAGAGAGAGAGAGAGAGAGAGAGAGAGAAATCAGAAAATTGTATTTGCTACGCCAACGGTCCTTACAAATATTTCACGACCAAAACATCGTCAAAAGCGCAAAAGGGTTGTAGAGGGAACACACACAACACAGTTGTGCCACACACAAACACACGGACGCCCGTACGCGCGCACACATATACACAGAGAGAGAGGGTGCGGAGAGTGCACGGTACATGCAAATCAGAACAGTTCCTTACACAAACAGTTGCTCTTTCTCCCGATTGTCCTGATTGTGTGTATGTAAGTACGTGTACTTTCCACTTGTTATTCACAAACCTTTTCTTCTAACTAGGATATGTATCAACACATTTAAACATATAAAAAACAACAAATAAAAACAAAAATGATATGAAAAAACTACTTTTATCTAGTAAAAGATGCTTGGCCGGATGTATGAAAGTCGATCCTCAATATTTTCATACATCCGGTTAACCGGATTTAGTAAAGACCGGATGTATGAAAGACAAAAAGTGGGTCCCGACGACTTTCTTACATCCGGTCTCGACTGTACTCATTAGAGGAAAGATTGCTCTTTCGTTCGGTGTATGTTTAAACTTCCGGTGAAAATCGAAAGACGAGTTATGGATGAAAGTTCGAACGTCATCGGACATTTTGTTAAAATTTGCTCACTCCCGCTCTTCCGATCAATTTCGTACAGACACCCTCGGATT
This sequence comes from Theodoxus fluviatilis, assembly GCA_034096865.1. Taxonomy (NCBI): domain Eukaryota; kingdom Metazoa; phylum Mollusca; class Gastropoda; order Cycloneritida; family Neritidae; genus Theodoxus; species Theodoxus fluviatilis. Next base: position 23,451 of record JAWQFJ010031564.1, read on the forward strand.
CTACAAGATTTCCCCCTTCCAACGCTATATTCGATGTTAATGTACGATGAATCTACTTTTTGTCTAGCGCCCGGATTGTGCGCTTGAAAAGAGAAAACAGGCGGAAATTTTCCACCTGTTTGTGTGTACATCGGACCGCAATGGCGTGTAGACGCGTGCTCGATTACCACATTCAGCGTGCGTTAGTCATTGAAGCACCAGACAATTTGGGACAAAAGTATCATCATTTTAAGGAGTACTTGTTTGAAAATTTTCTGCATTTGTCAGTTTTTGAATCAATCTGCTGTAAAAATAATAAAAAGAATTAGAATTTTTTTAACAACGGGTGTATTGTGCGTGAGTTTGGTCGTGCGCCATACACTTTTCTCTTTAAAATTGTCATGTATCACAGTACGCTAGGTCATGGAAAATGTTGTTGAAGGTCATGGAAAGTCATGGAAAAGTCATGGAATTTTGTATCTAAAAATCTGTACAAACCCTGGTAATGGTGTTAATCAAAGAATAATCAAAGATTCGATCTACTAGGGTTAATCAAAGACACTATATACTAGTGTTAATCAAAGACACTATCTAATGGTGTTAATCAAAGACACTATCTAATAGTGTTAATCAAAGACACTATCTACTGGTGTTAATCAAAGACACTATCTACTGGTGTTAATTAAAGACACTATCTACTGGTGTTAATCAAAGACCCTATCTAGTTGTGTTAATCAAAGACACTATCTAATAGTGTTAATTAAAGACCCTATCTAGTTGTGTTAATCAAAGACACTATCTAATAGTGTTAATTAAAGACACTATCTACTGGTGTTAATCAAAGACCCTATCTAGTTGTGTTAATCAAAGACACTATCTAATAGTGTTAATTAAAGACCCTATCTAGTTGTGTTAATCAAAGACACTATCTAATAGTGTTAATTAAAGACACTATCTAATGGTGTTAATCAAAGACACTATCTAATGGTGTTAATCAAAGACAACTATCTAAATCAAAGACACTATATAATAGTGTTAATTAAAGACACTATATAATAGTATTAATTAAAGACACTATCTACTAGTGTTAATCAAAGACACTATCTAATAGTGTTAATCAAAGACATTATCTAATAGTGATAATCAAAGACACTATCTAATAGTGTTAATCAAAGACATTATCTAATAGTATTAATCAAAGACCATATCTAATAGTGTTAATCAAAGACACTATCTAATGGTGTAAATCAAAGACAACTATCTAAATCAAAGACACTATATAATAGTGTTAATTAAAGACACTATATAATAGTATTAATTAAAGACACTATCTACTAGTGTTAATCAAAGACACTATCTAATAGTGATAATCAAAGACACTATCTAATAGTGTTAATCAAAGACATTATCTAATAGTATTAATCAAAGACCATATCTAATAGTGTTAATCAAAGACACTATCTAATGGTGTAAATCAAAGACGCTATCTAATGGTGTTAATCAAAGACACTATCTAATGGTTTTAATCAAAGACACTATCTAATGGTGTTAATCAAAGACACTATCTAATGGTATTTATCAAAGACACTATCTAATGGAATCAAAGACACTATCTAATAGTGTTAAAGACACTATCTAATAGTGTTAAAGACACTATCTAATAGTGTTAAAGACACTATCTAATAGTGTTAAAGACACTATCTAATAGTGTTAATCAGGGACACTATCTAATAGTATCTTTGGTCTAATCCACATCGTGTGTGCTGTTTTATATGCTTCAAACACACAACAAGCAAGAAAGCAAATAAAGCAGGTGGGCCTAGAGATTACTCAATGGCCTAAAATGATGGGCACGTGCAGCTACAGTTTTGTAGTGACCCCCCTCCCACCCATCCTTATCCCCACCCCCCTCGCCCCTCTTCCTGTCATCACCCGCTCTCTTTGCAATGAAGGATAGCTTTAACAAATCAATGGGCTCTGAAATGTTGTGTACAGCCGAGTGGTGTGTAAAATGGTGAATGCATCCAGAACATATGGTGAGCGTATAAGAACTTTAAATCCAAAGTTATCAGCTTCCAGGTTTTCGATCACCACCATGTGTTAGATTTCAGACATCATATCTCTGTGCTCTGAAGTTTGACTTCCTTGAAACTTGGCATAGTTGGTTCATTTTGCCTGCTTCATGAGATGACCCATAATCAAAACTGTATTTTCCTGTATGTCAAAGCTGCAGGATTTTGAATGCATAATTTGTGACTCTATTCATGTAATTTCAGATGTGAAAAGGTGTTAAAATGAAATGGTAAAAGTAGTTGTCTTTATTTTGGGTCAGGACATGCTACCCTATGCACTGGACATGTGCAAATTACAAGTTTCTATCATTAGCTCATTTCTGGTATTATGTTTCAAAAACTGACAACATTTTGTTGTATTGAAAGCTATTTAGCATAATTTAAGCAAACACATCACAGATAGACAACACTAAAAGTACAATCTGTTAGGTGAGAAAAGTAGACCAAAAAACAGGTGGTTCTACTACATATACCTTAAATGGGGGCAATGCACAAAAGTTTGCTTGAACGGCCTGAAATGTGACTATAACGCCCAAATTAGATTATTGGAACTTGACTGATTTTACTATGTAAGATCTTGGATATTTACTCAAGGGGGATAGAAATCAACCATTGTATTTGATAACCATCACTTGCAGAATTTCTGGAACCAATTCAGAAGGTTTAATTATGTGATGGTTGTATCCTTTGATTAAGGTGACGGCGAGATAAACATAGAAGAATTTCATTACAGCTGAGCTTATTATTGTCTTTTCGTGTGCACGTAGAAACCTACCACACCTGTGTAGAGGCAGGTCATCAATAATAAATAGCTAGCTGATCTTGAGGCCTATTGAGGCAAGTAAACTGCATGGCGCTCCTCGGGGACTATGCTATTGGTACCAGTAATGAACGTGTGATAGAGCTATGAAATTGCCTGCAGGATAACAATGAGTGCACAGTAACCGGCTTCACAGCGGCGGTGGGGGCTATTGAAGTCTACGCTTACAGGACCACGCCTTTGCGTCCCATTGAATGCAACAGGGCTGGCTCACAATCCAAGGGAGAAAACTCCGTAAGCTAGCAGATTTTATCGAGTTGCCTCCCTTGCACTGCTAATGTGCCATGAAAGTACATTGAGTAGCAACTGCTTGTAAAGATGGTAACTCAGAAAGCCTATGAGAAGCTTATCAATGTTGGCAAATGCTTTTATGCTCAAATTACTAATTGCAGGACTTTCAGCAGCAGCAACTGTGGCTTCTTGGAGTCTTCTCATGTTTCAGGCAATGTGAATGAATGGAATAAATAGTAGGTGGAGGCGAGTTCCCAGCAGAGCACAACCGGAAAACATCACGGCTCTGTGGCCGAGTGGTTAGCGCGCTGGAGCTACAGTCGCTTGCGGCCAGTGGGTACGGCGTTCGAAGCTGCGCGGTTCCCAGAGTTGCATCCTTGAGCAAGATGCTTAACTCGCATTGCTTCTCCCTACCCAGGAGTAATACCGGGTACCTGTGAGGGCAATGTTGGCAAAACGTAGTGCGATTAACCTTTGTATGCGGCCAAGCGCCAGCATCGGGTTGGAATACTCCCCAGGGAGCGGAGTGGGTGTTGGTACGTGACTGTGTGCGTCTTAAATGTCTGTCACTATGTTTGTTGTGAGGATTGATCAAGATGCCCAGTGATCAGGGGGTAAAGTGTAAAGCGGTTTGAGACCCAGACAAAGGGTGTAAGTCGCTATACAAAATCACACCTTTACCTTTTTACGTACTCGCTACCAGCACAGGAGTAAAGACAAAGACAGTGGTTTGATATGGAGACTGTCAGATTGTCAATGCATGTGCCATTCTCTCCGCCGGCAGACTGGAATAAACTTACCGCTGTCATTAAGGTAGTAGGAAATAGGATCGTCCGCTTTCACCATTTCAATATCAATGGAAATTATATATTTTTATTGTATTTTATTGTGTATTGAAAAGTCTGTTCATAGTATCTATCGTTTGCTCTCTATTTTAATATCAACAGAAATTTCATATTCATTTTGTGTTACATTGTATTGTACTTTGTTGTATATTGAAATATCTGTACATAGTAATTTCATTACTTGTTTAATATCATGTCATTAGTATGTAATTACACTTAGAATAAAACTGTCAGCATGCGATGGTTACCCACGACTAGATTTCACGCCCCCGTAGTTGTTCACCACTAGTTTTCTTCTTCCATCTCACATGAAACTCACACGCAGACGGATACGCCACACACCGAGTCTGTTCTTGTACCAACTCCTCTTTTTGGTAGCACCCCAGCTCCATGGGCACTCTCACATGAGGAATTATCTCGTCACAGTCTATCCCCACTTCTCGTGGTACCCGGTTTCTCTTCTGGGAGGGGAGTGGGGCGAGGATAAAGCACCTTGTCCCAGGATATAACTCGGGGATCTATGTGGCATTGAACCAAAGACCATACATTACAGTAATGTATGGTCTTTGATTGAACACGCCGTCTACCGCATCTGCTGGCCGCAGAGACTGTATAACTAGTGCAAGGCGAGAGACTCCACTTCTGCAAAAGACGGGCAAATGTAGAAACAATGCTGATTTAATGGTCTATCTCCATGAAATGTTATTTCTTCAGAACCTGTAGCTTATCTGCATCATATAAATAGTGTGATAGGGTGCACCTATCACCAAGTGTATTGTACATCTACTGTGTTCATCCCCTATTGAAATATCCCTGCTTCTGTCTCTTCCCACCCCCGATCCTGTGTGTCAGACCTCTCTCCAACCCCCCTTTCCCCATCCTTTCTGTAAGGCAAGCTGACCAGCTGACTGCTCTGACCCCTCCTCTGCTGTGGTCTGATTGTTGGTGCAGCTGCCCTGTCAGGCAATCGTTACATTAGCGTGACCCCTGGCTAGTGAGCCGTTCTCCCACTCTGGCATGTGAATTGTGACATTTTGACTATAAATCTGATGTTTTCCCTCAAGTAAGACAGCTACTTGCAACGGCATGTGATTCATTCAATACACTGTGTTATGCTGAATGAGGCATCATTTGTAAGAAGTCATTTCAAAGTAAGTTAAATTAAGTAATCTCTCTTTTCTGCCAAATGGAAGCACAGCCCAAGAAGCAGGGTTAGGATCTGGGAAATAATCTACACCCTGGCTCCTGTGAGGTCCGTGCATTCCTTTCTTAAGGGGGAACGGCACACAAGACGAGAGAGACCACTGCCACCACGGTATAGAGAAACCACTGCCACCATGGTCTTGTGTTGGTCCAGGCCATTATCATCAGGCCTCGGACCAGCCAGCAGCTCCTGTACCCATGGGTGAAAAATAAAGTTGTGGAAAGTAGCTACGATTGTGTATCATACCAGCGCCCTCCTACCATCATGCCTTATTCCACTCCACCACAATAGAATGAAACAAACGTGGGATTCTTTATACAAATAATAATCTCAAAACGTTCATCTCTCTGAGGGTTGGGGGTGAGACCAACGGCGTCAAAAGACGCGATTCGTTAGAGGCCATGACTTGTCCCACCTATCAACGGGTGGAAAGTCGCCACGTGAAAACGAAAATATTTACGTACCTTGCCTTTACTTCCTTGTGTGTGTGTCTGTCTGTATATATGCGTGTGTGTATGCGTGTATGTGTACGTGTGTGTGTGCGTGTGTCTGTATATTTGTGTGTGTGTGTGTGTGTCTGTATGTGTGTGTGTGAGTGCGTGTTTACACATGTGTGCGTGTGTACACACGTGTGCGTGTGTGCATGTATGTGTTTGGGTGCGAATGTGTGTGTGTGTGCGCGCGTGCATTCATGCGTGGTATTGGGGGGTGGGGGTTTGAGTGCGCGCACGCGTGTGTATTTTTTTTTTTTGCAATCAGGTAGGCGTAGGACCCAAAGCTAGGGGGAAAACACGACGGTCATGTACGCACGCCCTTGAGTTGAAGTGACGTCGATGCCTGCAACGTTTAGAGTCCCATCGCTATGTTTTGTTGACAGTCTGGACCTCGGTGCAAGGTAGGGCGTCGGCAACTTTTTAAAATAATTGTATCTATATATATATATTGCCTTCTGAGCTCAGGAGGCTCTTCTTGGCAAACAAGTGCAGGTACAACAAGTCGGAGTCGATAAAATTAAGGAGAGCTTATAAAGGCATGTCTGAATCAGCGGAGAGCAGCCACAACCTCCTCCATCCCGTGACTGCAGTCCTCTAACCTGAGTTGCAGAACTGCAAAGAACCTGTGTGATGTAACTGCAGAAATTCAAAGAGCCTGTGTGATGTAACTGCAGAAATGCAAAGAGCCTGTGTGATGTAACTGCAGAACTGCAAAGAACCTGTGTGATGTAACTGCAGAAATGCAAAGAGCCTGTGTGATGTAACTGCAGAAATGCAAAGAGCCTGTGTGATGTAACTGCAGAAATGCAAAGAGTCTGTGTGATGTAACTGCAGAAATGCAAAGAGCCTGTGTGATGTAACTGCAGAAATGCAAAGAGCCTGTGTGATGTAACTGCAGAACAGCAAAGAGCCTGTGTGATGTAACTGCAGAAATGCAAAGAGCCTGTATGATGTAACTGCAGAACAGCAAAGAACCTGTGTGATGTAACAGCAGAACAGCAAAGAGCCTATATGATGTAACTGCAGAACAGCAAAGAGCCTGTGTGATGTAACTGCAGAACAGCAAAGAGCCTGTGTGGCGTAACTGCAGAAATGCAAAGAGCATGTGTGATGTAACAGCAGAAATGCAAAGAGCCTGTGTGACGTAGGCCTAACTGCAGAAATGCAAAGTGTCTGTGTGACGTAATTATTGCAGAACTGCAAAGAGCCTGTGTGACGTAATTATTGCAGAACTGCAAAGAGCCTGTGTGACGTAATTATTGCAGAACTGCGAAGAGCCTGTGTGACGTAGTTGCAGAACTGCAAAGAGCCTGTGTGACGTAATTGCAGAACTGCAAAGAGCCTGTGTAGTGTAGTTGCAGAACTGCAAAGAGCCTGTGTGACGTGGTTGTATAACTGCAAAGAGCCTGTGTGACGTAGTTGCAGAACTGCAGAGAGCCTGTGTGACAGAGTCGCAGAACTGCAAAGAGCCTGTGTGACGTAATTGCAGAACTGCAGAGAGCATGTGTGAGAGTCGCAGAACTGCAAATAGCCTGTGTAACGTGGTTGTAGAACTGCAAAGAGCCTGTGTAACGTAGTTCTTCTTACTGCCCGTCGACCCTAGCAGGGTGTGGGCCGCCAACCACAGCTCTCCACAGTCCTCTGTCCTGGGCCATCCTCTCTAGCTGGTTTCAGGTGTAGCCCATCTTAGTGGTGTCAGCCTGAAGGTCACGCCGCCAGGTGTTTCTTGGACGGTCGGCTTTGTGGCTTCCTCTCGGCTTTCACCACACAGCGTCATAGGTCTTCACGATGAAGCACCTTCCTCTCCCAGGATAAAAGTGTCTGTTTCTTCTTTTGTTGGCGTTTCTGTAGCGAGCTCTTTTTTACGGGGTGGGATTGCTAGCCCCACGCCCAACTCTCCTCCTTTTGCAGTCGGGCTTGAGACCGTCCTTGGAGGAGTTGTGTAACGTAGTTGCAGAACTGCAATTAGCCTGCGTGGCGTGGAAAGTGCTGTTTGATATCAGGGAAGGTTATCTTTCTGTGAAGATCGAACAAGAATTATTATGCTCAAGAGAAAAGTTAATATTAAACAAGGTTGTAAAATTACCAGCCTAGATTCCGGTCGAAAATCATTGCAGTCGCTTTCGAAAAGCCGTGCAAAACGCAGGTGGCTAAGATGTTGTGAAACCGCACACATTTGTACTGTGCAACTGCTTCGAGCTGCATAGGCCTACTCTCCTCTCAATGGAGGTACAGAATGCCCAAACTCGGACAGAGCGCACTAAACGATTGTTTGTGCCCTCCGCTAGATGCACGTTGAACGAGCGAGACGCAGCATCCATTTGATGGAATTTTGTGTATCGTTTCGTTTTAACATGCACGTGTAAACATTCATATGTGCTTTTGTCGTTGCTGAAGATAATGGTGGGGGTCTGAGTTGTATAATCTATCAGCCTTTGTAGACTGCAAAACCGCCAATTACAAACATTCACGAGGGCCAGCCACAGCAATAGCAAGTCAAATCTTCATTTCCCTGGCGAGTGTTTCACCTTTTATGAAACGCATAGGGAGACTTGGTGGATCAATTCTTATCCCTAACTCACAGGGGGAATGGTTGCTACACGTGTACAAATTAGAAATTGCCTAGCATGGGATAAGTGAAGTACATCTGAGTCTGCCTGCCTGTCTGCCTGTCTACCTGCCTGCCTGTCTGTCTGTCTTTCTGCTTCTCTTTGTGTGTGTGTGTGCGCGCGCGCGCGTGTGTGTGTGTTTAATGTGTGTGTGTGTGTGTGTGTTCGTCTGTTTGCCTCTGTGCGTGTGTGTGAGTGTGTGTGTGTGTGTGTGTGTGTGTGTGTGTGTGTGCGCGCGCGCGAGTGTGTCTGTCTTTCTGTCTCCCATCCTTCTTTCCATTCCTTACCGTCCTTTTTCCCATTTCTTCCTTCCTTCCTTTCTGTCTGTCTACTTATCTCCATCCCTGCCTTTCTGTCACTCTGCCTGTTGACTTCCCTCTGTTAGGTCCCGTCAGTGTGTGGCCCGAGTGTGTGCATACGCGCGTGTTTGTGTTTGGGCATGCGTGTGCATGTATGTGTATCTGTGTGTGCGTGTGTGTGCATGCGCGCGTGTTTGTGTTTAGGCATGCGTGTGCATGTATGTATATATGTGTGTGTGCATGCGCGCGCGCGTGTAAGTATGCGTGTAAGAAAATGGATGTCTTGAACGACAGACAGTGGAAGTCCCGCACTAGAACCAGTCGGTTACAGCTGGTGCCAGCGCGAGCCACCAGAGCAGAACTCTCGGAATAAGGCATGGACACCAGATATGGAAAGCCAACTCTCTGTAGCGCCAGGCACGGTAGCGTCTGTAATAACAGATGGTTCGATCTGGGCTCAGGGTCATTGCAGTAGGACTTGCAGAGAACGGAATGCGCCGATCGATAGTCTTTATGTCAGGTGAAGCGAAGCGTTGCGTGAATGCAGACGATAGTTCTGCCCACGCTGGTGTAAAAAAGTGTTTGCAACGGATCTCTTCCAATTAACGAGGCTATCAAAGCATTGCTGCTGCCCTGATTATTAGTGTTGCAGAGAGGCAGAAAAAGATGGCCATGCTGATTTGCATGAATATCACATGACAAAAACACACCACCAGCGTTACGCGGAAACAGGACAGGTAATGACCGGGGTATCAGGTGACCGCTTTCCATGGACCATGGATACGCGATCCACAGCAATCCACAACAGTCCATAACAATCCACAGGAATCCATGTGGTGGAGTGGAATGAGGCATGATGGTAGCAGAAAGCAGGTATGAGACGAAATCGTAGCTGCTTTCCACAACTTCATTTTTTACTTATGGGTACAGGAGCTGCTGGCTGGTCCGAGGCCTGATGGTGGCAGTGGTCTCTCTAGACCGTGGTGGCAGTGGTCTCTCTAGACCGTGGTGGCAGTGGTCTCTCTAGACCGTGGTGGCAGTGGTCTCTCTAGACCGTGGTGGCAGTGGTCTCTCTAGACCGTGGTGGCAGTGGTCTCTCTAGACCGTGGTGGTAGTGGTCTCTCTAGACCGTGGTGGCAGTGGTCTCTCTAGACCGTGGTGGCAGTGGTCTCTCTAGACCGTGGTGGCAGTGGTCTCTCTAGACCGTGGTGGCAGTGGTCTCTCTAGACCGTGGTGGCAGTGGTCTCTCTAGACCGTGGTGGCAGTGGTCTCTCTAGACCATGGTGGCAGTGGTCTCTCTAGACCGTGGTGGCAGTGGTCTCTCTAGACCGTGGTGGCAGTGGTCTCTCTTGTCTTGTGTGCCGTTCCCCCTTAAGAAAGGAATGCACGGACCTCACAGGAGCCAGGGTGTAGATTATTTCCCAGTTCCTAACCCTGGTTCCTGGGTTCGTGCTTCAATTTGGCAGAAAGGAGAGATTATTTAACTTAACTCGCTTTGAAATTACTTCTTACAAATGTTGCCTCATTCAGCATAACACAGTCTATTGAATGAATCATATGCCGTTGCAAGTGGTTGTCTTACTTGAGAGGAAACATCAGATTTATAGTCAAAATGTCACAATTCAGATGCCAGAGTGGGAGAACGGCTCACTAGCCAGGGGTCACGCTAATGTAAGGAGTGACTGACAGGGCAGCTGCACCGACAATCAGACCACAGCAGAGGAGGGATCGCAGAGAGGTCAGCTGGTCAGCTTGCCTTACAGAAAGGGGGTTGGAGAGAGGTCTGATACACAGGATACGGGGGTGGGAGAGACAGAAGCAGAGATAACTGAATAAAGGATGAGCACAGCTGTGACCCTCCACCACGGAATGAGACGCTTTGTCCCTGGAACCATTCGGCGCTAGCACTGGAAATAGGTACAAGGGGTGTGGGTTGTCGATTTTGAGTTTTTGGTTGTTTCTGGTTCAGTAATCCTTTATCTACAAGTTTCTGTAAATATTTTAGTAAAATTCACTTCCAAAGTTAGTAAAAATTGTGTTTAATAAGCACTACCCGTCCGATTTTGGCAAAGCAATCGTGCAAAAATCAACACTTTTTACTACCTGTCACCCCTCTATTTTTTGAGTGGACCCATTGATTTACACATGATTGTGTGGAGAGGTCTTTGTTACCAAGAATACGATTGGTTGGTTTCAAATATAAAGCCAATTAGAAGGCTGAAAACAATAATCCTGAGGGGACACCTTTGTAAACAACACGTCACCAAGGCTGAGGTTCCGCGCCGTGATTGGCCAAATGCGTGCACGTGACGTCAATCGGCCAACCAGCGCGAGGCTTTTATTCAAGATGGCGTCCCATAACGTGTCTGAAGAAAATTTAATTGTTGTCAAAGCTTTGAATTCCGCTCGAGATTCTAACATTACGGACCACGGAGATAGTGAACAGATAGAAAGTTTAATCCGAGACTACTTTACAACACCAGCATCAGAGGAAGATGGCTTCAGCGACGATGACGAGGAAAGTGGTGATGAAGTGAGTGTTGGTTTGGGTGAGGAAGGATTCGAAGGTGAAGATAGTGCACAGAGTGACAGTGACAACGACGATCAACCACTGGTTGCTGAATGTGATGTGAACAATAAACAGTATCATGCAACTCAACATCCTGATGAGGAAAGGCGAAAGGTGGAGGGATTTGACTGCAGATGCAAAGTCAAGAAGGCTGAGGGTTCTACGGAGTCAACAAAGCAGGGTTGCATTGCACAGTTTTCTGATGATGAGGTGATGGCAAGAAGACTGGACATGAAGGAGTTCTCAGAAGGTAACTATTCATACTTACTCTATGCTGAAATATTTTTCATTAGTGTTTAATTTGAATTTCATCGTGCAAGTTCGTAAAATTCGTTAGTGATAGCTGTTACCAAGAGAGGTGAAAGATAGCAGAAGCAATATTATTCTTGATAAACAGTGTTTTACTGTTGTTGTCTATTCTGTAGTGATCGCTTGCCTACAGCTTAGGCCTACAGTTCAGACTAACATTTATTTAATTTTGAATGGCATAATGAATTGTGTCCACATTCAGGGATCTCGCTAAGATTTTTGCTTACCGGTAATCCCCCACAACCTAACTCCAGCCTCCCAGCAAGAATCGGTCCCAGTCACGTTACTACCGGTAATGAGTACGTGTTCAAAATACATGCTTACTATTATTGTCATTCAAAGTGTAAGAGTATTCATGTACACTACAGGCTCTGAACATCCATGAAGAATTCTTGCTGAGTTGTTGTTTTTCCCCCCCATTACAATCGGTGCTTGCTGCTTTCTCCCGGTCGTCGGGACCGACAGCTAAACGAAAATCATCAGTTCCCATTGTGGCGTATAAATAGTATAACAATCACTGTGCACCCCCCCCCCCCTCCCACCCACCCCACCCCACCCCCATACTTTACTACACAAACAGTTTAGTGTAATCTCATATCACATAGCATTTTGTTTTGTGTTTCTTGGACCTGTGCACATTAGCACTGATTTTAAAATTATTATGAATAGGTTTTTGATCAGTAAGCCATTGTGACAATTTAGCCGTGAACGTACATTTTCGTGTATTTTATGAAACAATGTTGACAATAAATTACTTTATGTTTCAAACTGAAAATTTGTGTGTTAGTTGTTTATGTTATGTCGTATGACTGTGCCAAATTTCAAAGAAATGCATGCATGGTTGCTAAGGAAACTGTTGTGCTGAAGTTTCAAAACTTTTATTTCAAATTTTCTCAGAAACACATTTCCGAGGGTGGGTATATACAAATACCTGTAACTCGGAGACTAATTGTCCGATTTTCAAACGGTTTTCACCATTGTGATTGCCATTTAAAATACTTTCAGATAGAGTAAAAAACTGAAAATGGCCCAGGGGGACAAAGCGACTCATTCCGTGGTGGAGGGTCACATATATGTATTTCCAAAATCAGACAGTGTCTGTTTTTACGTCCCAATTTTGATACCAATTCCTGTATGATTACAACGATCACTTAAAATAATACCGACTAAAACAAACACACACACACACACACACATACACACACAAAGGCCAGGCCACGCCCAGACTAGACCAGACCAGGAAGACATAGGGCCTATCAACATGCAGACATCAACTACACAGCACACAATGTACAACGGCTCACAAGCGAGGGGTTTGCACACAGTGCTTAAATTGGAGGGTGTGGTTTTGATTTGAGCGAGAATTCAGGAATGAAGGAACAGCGCTCCATTGTAGGCTTTCAAGTGCCGTGGCATGCCGACCTTCGCAGCCTGGCATTCTTTCAGACAGTCCAAGTGTGTGTGTGTGTGTGTGTGTGCGCGCGTTTGCGTTTGTGTGTGTGTGTGTGTGTGTGTGTGTGTGTGCTTGTGTGTGTGTGTGTGTGTGTGTGTGTGTGTGAGAGAGAGAGAGAGAGAGAGAGAGAGAGAGAGAGAGAGAGAGAGAGAGAGAGAGAGAGAGAAATAAGCTAGTGTAGGCCTGTCGGCCGCCCGTCATCCTCTGTCTCTCTCACGTACTTGTGTACGTGAAAAGGTCCTTGCAAAAGGTCACAGCGTCATCACCTCAGCATTAAAATGTTTGACGTGTTCTCACAAACATGTCTACACAAGCATATTCTGTAGGTTATGTTGCTTTCACCTCAGCATGAAATGTTATTAAGCTCTCATCCACCCGAGTACACGTGTAAGATGAAGGTCGTAATTATTGCTAACACCTCAGGATTAGGCATTTCGACTTCATTGTAATTGTGGGGTTGAGAAGATCTTTTCTTCCCTTGTGATGTCTGTGTCGAGTATGGACGCCTTGTAAGCTTGCTGTCACACGATATCTGCTGGGGCTGCCTGTGCACACGCGCGTTTTTCTTCCTCATGCCGCACCATGTAGATAATTATAGCATGTTTACACCTGATCATTTCGCTAGAGCATACAAAACACACGCACATGTGTGGAGACGTCTATCAATTGACCGTAACAAAGTTTTCTGCAGCTGTGCAAGATATTCAACACATGCAGTCTCCATGTGGCAACGAGCAACCACAAACTACTCCCTGCTCCAGCTTGTAATTCTCTTATTCTGATGAAAACATTTTCATCTTGCTCAGAACGAGAGTGAACTACGGCCTGATATTTTTGCAGCATTTGTCATGAAACAGACTGTTGACCGGAGCTAAGTTTCCTGAAGATATTCAGCACATGCAGACAATAATTGTTATAGAGCTCAGTGGTAAAGACTCTGAGGAAAGCGAGCAACCACGAACTCAACTCGGCTCCTGTTTCTAATTCTGCCGAAGACATTTCCTCTTGCCCAACGCGAGTCACCTACGTCTTCATTTGTTTGAAGTAAGCGTTTGTCGTGAAATAGACTTGTTGGCTGGCATTTCCGAAAAACACTGACAGCGAAGGCAACAGGATGTTGGGTGGGGGTGGGATGGTTATATGGAACGCAAGACAGGTGAAGGTGATGGTGGTGGTGATGGTGACACATGTACATGTATAATTGTGATCAACAGATATGATTCATTCTGAATTTATGATTGACTGACTTTGCATCGTTCTTTTCTTCGAAAAATCGTTTTCCTTCTGCTAGTTCTTCCTTGGATTTGTCATTCAGCAATTGCATGCAATTTGTCCCAAGAGTGCCCACCTGTCTTGGCATGCGGTACGAACTCTTCTGGAGTGCACATGCATCTGAAATTCCATCATGGCGGATGCATGACCGTCGCCCAGCTCTACACGCACTAAATCTGATGTAACTGACACACCTATATATCTCACTCTACTGCAGATGTCCTCAACTCCAAACTGATGTCAAGCCCCAGCGTCCCACCCCCATTTCCAACAAAACCTTTAGTTTAATGATCTGTAGAGTGCATTTTCAATGGGAAGGGTGGAAGTTATCAGCCTACTTGATCGCTGTCAGTGAATGCCGATTTTACAGTATTCATTCAAACACGAGCTTTCAAACAAGAGTGTCAATACATCAAAATGAAGAAGTTTGAAGCATCAGTGTTGAAAGAAAATGGGGAAAAAGTGTTCTCAGTTGAAAAGACAAAACAAAGCTCAAGCTGGCTGGTATTGGTAAGTATAAATGTTCTAGGGTGGAGAGGAAGCGCTGTATTTCAACATGGCGGAGCTTGTAGCAGTGAAGCGCGGACATAGATGATTACATCAGGCCGAAACTTTGCTTGGAAAAGCAATGCAGTTTCACCACGCAGAAAGGATGTCTTATCAATGACAACCAGTGGAAGCATGAGTACATATATCAAATTTCCATGCACGATTATGATTAATTCATTCAGTCATCGCACTCACTGTATCTCTATTCCACGTCACGCCACAGCAAAGATTATAGGTAATCTTTGGCCACAGCCACAGAAAACTAAATTGTACAATGAACACTGCGTCGGTCAGCGGATAAACTCGGTTTTTCTGCGAT
Organism: Theodoxus fluviatilis; assembly: GCA_034096865.1. Classification (NCBI taxonomy): domain Eukaryota; kingdom Metazoa; phylum Mollusca; class Gastropoda; order Cycloneritida; family Neritidae; genus Theodoxus; species Theodoxus fluviatilis. Next base: position 38,475 of record JAWQFJ010031564.1, read on the forward strand.
GTAATTTGCGATGGTGCATGCACTCAAAGAAGCGCTGTGAAAATAATTTCACGAAGTGATTAATGCAGTAGTAAAGTGATTAAAACGACATAGAACAAATTGGTGTGCGTTTAACGGTTTGACAATTCAACAACACATTTACACAAAAATCAAGCATTCTCCGCCTCTTCGAAGATATGACTTGACATGAGGGTGCGTGTATCTGTATGTTCCTGCTTGCATGCGTGAATATGTAGTTGCGTGCGTGTGTGCGTGCGCGCGCGCGCGTATATGTGTGTGATGTTTGTGATGGGTACGTATGTGTACGTATTCGTTACTGTGTGTTTGTGTATCTGTGCATGACTATGAGTGTGTGTGTGTGTGTGTGTGTGTGTGTGTGTGTGTGTGTGTGTGTGTGTGTGTGTGTGTGTGTGTGCGCGCGCGCGCGCGCAGATGCTCCAGCTTTTTCTTATACAAATATTATAGTAATATGACATAAATACATCATTGAAACCATTTTCTTGTCTGAGATAATTTTCACTATATTCTGTACTGCACTGGAAAAGTTTGCATAGGGTTATTCTACTCATGCTTTTAAAAAGTATACAGTTAATGTAAATGAATGCTATTCAGATTGCAGCCTGATTAAAAAGAATGCGACAGAAAACAAGGACGATAGCTGTGGTACATTATATTCCACGAGTGTTGTCACATAGCCTGCAAAGCAACTGTGAATTCTCACTCTCTTTGTGTGAATACTCTCGGCATTACTCTCTCTCTCTCTCTCTCTCTCTCACACACACACACACACACACACACACACACACACATGCACACACATACACACACATGCGCGCGCGCACACACACTCATACACACACATATGCACACACATACACACAAACACACACTCACACACATATGCACACACATATACACACACATGCGCGCGCGCACATACACTCACACAAACGCATATGCACACACATACACACAAACACACACACTCATAAACACACACACACACACACACACACACACACACACACACACACACACACACACACACACACACACACACACACATACACTCACTCACACACACACACACACACACACACACACACACACACACACACACACACACACACACACACACACACACACACACACACACGAGAGAGAGAGAGAGAGAGAGAGAGAGAGAGAGAGAGAGAGAGAGAGAGAGAGAGAGAGAGAGAGAGAGAGAGATGGAATGAGAGTTGAAACTTTTTATATGAGCTTCATTTCGGTTAACTCCCCACAATGATACAAAATTGCACATTTGCACTTATGTAATCTTACTGTTCAAGTATCAAAATATATATTGAGTCAATAATATCTAGTAATAGTTTGAAATGTATTATGCACATATAAGACAAATGATGCAATTCTTACAAAATGGAAATATCACTATAACTATTTTTAAAATATTAAATTCAACTGGTAAACATATTTAATGCTTATCGAAGCTTTTTTAAAACACATTTATATGAACATTACTTTTTATGGCATTGTTATATTCTGCAGTGATGTACAAATACACAGTATTATACAATAACGGATTTAGACGTTTCAAAAAACCGTTTGGCTGTGTTGTTTGAGAGCATACTAGATGTATACGCACATTGCAATACCTCTTGTTTTTCTTGTGTCTTCCCAGGGAAAGTTTTGTCAGTTTCGTGTGACTAATCGTCACCATGTGTTGCCCAACGCATTGCTTTCGAAAGCCACCATTGCTACTGCATCTGAACACAAGATGTTTATCATTTTCCACTTCCTTCCTGCGGAATGGAGAATGAGCATTTGAGGCTTCATGATTCTGGTATCATCGGTTTTATTTGAGGGAAGGGAGAGAGAGAGAGAGAGAGAGAGAGAGAGAGAGAGAGAGAGAGAGAGAGAGAGAGAGAGAGAGAGAGAGAACAGAGAGAGAGAGAGAGAGAGGGGGGGGGGTGTGGGGTTGGGGGGGGGGGGGAGGGAAGGAGAGAGAGGGAAGGAGAGAGAGAGAGAGAGGGAAGGAGAGAGAGAGAGTCATTCAACAAATTGAATCCTGGACTAAAACGCATTACGAGAGAGAGAGAGAGAGATATCAAAATGGAAAAGAATGAGAAAATAAAGCACAGCATCAGAGTGATGAAGTACTTTTTGACAATTGAATGTGCATCTGATTAATTTGGATATTTGCTTAGTATACATTTCACATAAACGTAACGTAACATAACACAACACAACACAACATATAACAAGACATAGCATTTACTTTATTCATCCAAAAAGGGAAATTAAAGTGACAAATCACTGGTAGAATAATAACTAATTATGTATAAACAAAGATCCTTAAATATCACAGAGCGTTACAGTCAGGGGATAAAAAAGGCGAGGAAGGTGAAGGGCTGCAGTGCAAGAGATTGGGATCAGACTGCGGTTCTAGAATAGCTAAAGTTTAAAATACTTGTTGCAGTTGGTATTTTAAAAATCGCCTGTATCTGTCTGTACGTCTTTTGGGGACGGAATCTTTGGCTGCGTGATATGAGTAAGTGGAATTCTGTTTGGAGGGGGGGTGATCTGTGTTACTCAAGATGACACGTATCTTCTTTTGAAATCGAGTGTGATGGATCTGGCTGAAGGCTTCTATGGGTGGATCAAGGGTGTTTAGTCCCTTCTTTACAAATTTATTTAGAGTGTCGGTGTTTCTCTTGCTGTTATCGTCCATATTCATATATTACTATGAAATTTGTCTCACGTGTCATAAACTGATTCTGGAATGGAGCAGTACTAAATCTCATTCACTGATGAAAAATATACAATTCTGGATATTTTGGTAGGCTGATGGTGCCGATGATATTACTGGTGGCTGTGATGGAGATGGAGGAGGAGGAGGAGGAGGAGGAGGAGGAGGAGGAGGAGGAGGAGGAGGAGGAGGAGGAGGAGGAGGAGGAGGAGGAGGAGGATGACGGTGGGTACGACGACGACGACGACGACGACGACGAAGAAGAAGAAGAAGGAGGAGGAGGAGGAGGATTAAAAGAAGAAGAAGAGAGGGTAGGTGCATGGGGGGGGGGGGGGGGGGGAAGGAGGAGAGATTAAAGTAGGGGGTAGGGGAAAGAGGATGAAGAGTGAATGCAGAAAGAGGAGGAATAGATGGATGAGGGAGGAGAGGAGGAGGAGGGGGAGAAGGAAGGGCAAGAGGAGGAGGGGGAGGAAAAGGAGGAGGGGGGGATAGGAGGAGGGGAAAAAGGAGAATGGGGAAGAGGAGGACGAGAGGGAAGAGGGAAAGGATTGAGGAGATGGGGAAGGAGGAAGAGGAGATGATGTGGGAGAGGGAGGAGAAGGAGAAGCAGGAAAATAATTAGAAGCAGAGGCAAGAGGAGCAGAAACAGCAAGATGGGAAAGAGGTGAAGGATGAGGAGTGACAGATCCAGGAGGAATAGGAGAGCAGGAGCAGGAGGAACAAAAAAAAAAGAGGAAAGGCACTGAATGAAGTCCCAACTTTCACATTTGTCCTAGTTATTATTTAAGAAGAGAATGGAATCGGTTGGAAGAGGGGAGTGGTGCTGGGTGAGGAGTGAAGGGGGTCGAGGGTTGGGCAGTGGGGGGTAGGGGATAGGTAGAGGCAGGCATACCACAGACATTGTGTGTGTGATGTACGTTAACAAATTTCCTTTCGGAAATAGATTCATTTTCTGCCGAACGTTGTTTGTCAATAGAATTTTTTATTCATAACCTTTTTTCCGTGTAGGTGCCCAAGATAACGAGCGCTGTGTGTGAAAATCTGCTTTGATTAACGCGATTGTTAAGTTGGAATCAGTAGGGATAACTTAACGTACCTGCACTTATATTTGATCGTCTTAAACAAAATGACTGCCTATCGATGATAGTGATTGAAAAACGCACAACACGAGGAGAATATTAACTGGTCGTTTGTTAAAACGGAGAAAAGTTCAAATGGAGATATCGAGAATGAGACTCAATAGAAATAAGAGCGACAGATTTTTTACTAATATCCTGCACCCCCCCACCCCCCTTCCACCGTAAGTATATCTTTCTACCTCCTGAAGATTCATCTTTTATCCCTTTCTGTATGTCTCCATTTTTACTTGTCTCTTTTTTAACAAACACCAATATCTTTACCTTGCTAAACTTTTTTACAATTTAATTTTGTTGATTTAAATGTTCGATAAGTACTTTTCAGATCCGTGCTTTTCCCCGACTATGCCCGTGCGCATTCTTCTTCTTCTTCTTCTTCTTCTTCTTCTTCTTCTTCTTCTTCTTCTTCTTCTTCTTCTTCTTCTTCTTCTTCTTCTTCTTCTTCTTCTTCTTTCTTCTTCTCCTTCTACTCTCCTTCTTCTTCTTCTTCTTCTTCTTCTTCTTCTTCTTCTTCTTCTTCTTCTTCTTCTTCTTCTTCTTCTTCTTCTTCTTCTTCTTCTCCTTCTCCTTCTCCTTCTCCTTCTCCTTCTCCTTCTCCTTCTTCTTCTTCTTCTTCTTCTTCTTCTTCTTCTTCTTCTTCTTCTTCTTCTTCTTCTTCTTCTTCTTCTTCTTCTTCTTCTTCTTCTTCTTCTTCTTCTTCTTCTTCTTCTTTGCTCACCATGTGTTAATGTAAATTGTTGATCGAAATGTCGGATCTTCATTTGTCAATTTTTGTCTATCAAAAAACAGAGTTTATGGTATTAAGATGTTTTGTTTTCGTCTTGTGAAATTTGCGGTGTCCTCGTTTTAAAGGATAGGAAATCTAGTACCGGCGGACTGAACATTCATGCTGAAAGAACGAATCTAAAATATTGCACGAAACATCTTTATCCATGTCCTGCGCGCTTTGACACTCATTTTGCTGGCAGGAGATTTCTCAATCTTAAGAGAGAAGAAGAAAATTAAAAAAATTAGAGTATATATATTTTGCAGAAAAATATAATATCTGTGTCAAAATACATACGTATTCCAATGCATAGTTTACAAATGCTGCTATCAAGTAATGGCGATGCCGCATGCTTTTTAATATTGCCAACACTCTGTGATCTCCATGCAGATAAATATTGCAGGATAGGTGAGCTGTAATTGAGAGTGTTCTTCATCAAGCTCGTTTTTGACTCCACACCAATATTACTAAACACTGCTTCGGTGTGGTGCCATGTCAATTCAACTGAATTTTTTCCCCGTGAGAAGCAGCAGTGCAGTGTAGTATGTAAAGAAGTGGTTGCACTGGTGTGCTTAGATTCGAAAACATACGCCAAGGGGTTTGTCAATTCTATCAGTTTTGTGATTTGGAAGATACATATTGTCGTGCTTGAATGATCATATCTTGACGATGATCAGTAAAGAATATTTAGTAATCTGAGGTTTTTAAAACCCTGCCGCAGATGATTTTTACGGTAGATGGGTCGACCATTTAATTCAAACATGCTGCAGGGATAAATTCCAGCTTTGATGCAACCTTAAATATTCAAACGAAAGAGAATGATATCAAAATTTGAAGAGTGATCAATCATTTTCTAAAAAAGATAATAGATGTTCTTTTAATTTAAGTTTTGGTGCATCCTTAATCGTGAAAATGGAATATAATCATAGTCTGCGCCCATCACAAACTTCAAGCCGCTAGGTTCACACCAACTGTTTGGAGCAACATTGTTTGCGTCTACTCTAGCATGGATTTCCCTTCACCGAAAACCCATGAAAATTTTCCCGTAGAAATGCGTTTCTCGACTGTTCGATAATCTGTTTTACTATGTGTATACACAGAGTAAAAATTCTGATTCCACACTCGCAAAAGCATGGTATATGTGAATTTTACGAAATTAAGTCTCCTTTCACAAAGTATGAAAACACAGAAATAAACAAAACTGACGTGAAGTCCCATAGATAATTTATATCAAACAAAAGTCTGTGTAGAAAACATCACCGAAAATGGACATAAATATATACTCAGAATTTCGCTCATAAATCACCTTTATGAGTTTATTTTCATCAACCATGGAACAGCTGTTGTTAGTGAATTTAAATGCCGTGCCCAGATTTGACGTACTAAGGCTATTTTCTGGATACGGTTTTACGATCATCAGCACCATGAAAAGATTATGTGATGGCTATAACTGAGCTCTAAATTTCAACGCCACTTGTAAGACTGAGAAAAAAATCGAACTAAAGCTTTAACCAGACATTACATAGGTTCGGAGAGAGAACAACACTGCCATTTCAGATATTGATCGTCCCCCTCCCCCCCCCCCCCCCTTCCCCCCCAGTAAAACAGTTCTATTCCTTAGCTGTCAGTGGTTGTAAATCAATACAATTTATTACAGGTTTAGCTATAAAATGCACAACGAGGCCCAGAACAGGACTACGAAATATATTTTCACCTGTCAGTCTTGAGTGCGTTCTATTTTCCCCGCATGTAGTGATCATCCTGTAGAAAACTGGCCCCTTTTGTTCTTTTCATGTGTACCTATAGATGTCCTGGGAAGCGGAGTACGCAATGGTGACATTTACTGCAGAACATTAGTAGTAGAAAGTCATTGTG
>JAWQFJ010031564.1:52500-62500 GCA_034096865.1 Theodoxus fluviatilis
GGTTTGAGACCCAGACAAAGGGTGTAAGTCGCTATAAAAAAACCACACCTTTTACTACTACTACTACTACGATAACTTATAAAGCGCACATAATTCACCACTTAGGCGACTCAAGGCTCACACACATTTACACCCATAAACAAAAGAAAACGATACACACCCTAATACAAAACATATTAAAGGTGCCCACATGCACACAACAATCACACATAACATATGTAATAATTACAATAAATACCAGAAAACATGGCTATTACTCATGCTCTGGCACCAGGTTTGCACTGCATCAGTGTGATGGATGGTATGGTGGAGTTTTCTCCGTCTTGGGAAAAACAAAAGTTTGTAGGTTTGATTTAAAAGAAGCTAAGGTCGGTTTCTGACGAAGGCTGAGAGGTATATGTGTTCCATTGGGTGGGCGCTTGGAATGTGAAGAAGCGTCCGCCTACGGTTGTGAGTCTTTGTGGAGGGATGTCGAGTCTGAGAGTGTCTAGAGAAGAGCGGAGTGATCGGACAGGTCTACAGTACAGAGTTTGAGAGAGGTAGACAGATAGGAAGGAGCAAGATTGTTGAGACATTTGTATGTGAGCGTGTTGAGCTTGTATTTGATTCTGTCTGAAACAGGTAGCCAATGGAGGTCCTGTAGCATGGGGGTGATGTGGTCTTTCTTTTTCTTCTTTAGTATATGGCGTGCAGAGGAGTTTTGAATGCGCTGTAAACGCAACAACTGAATGAAGTGAACTGCATGCTGACGTGCAGCTGCATCGGGTAAAAGTGAGGCGGTAAGGTGAGGAGAAAACAATTCCGAGTTGGTGCAGTGCAAGGGGGTAGACTAATGATATTACTGTAAACAACAAGGTTTTACATGCAGTGACGCGACCTTCAAATATGTAAACAAAGCCGTATTTGCATTCTGTTTTCAAGAGCTTGGGTGGGTTTGCTACTAGCTGCAGCTAAGTCACGTAACGTCTTGCACCGAGAGGTCAGTGGGATTGAGTTTGAACCGGCTGAGAGAGGGTAGATACAGGAGGCGATTGCGAGCATAGCTGGAAACGAGGACGTATTAAAACTGCATGCTCAGATCTCTAGGAAATGACAATCACAGCTGCTGAAGTAAACATTCCTCCCTCCGGTCGTAACTACCGAATGTTCACAACTGACGGCCGCTTTGTGTTTGCGCCAGTTTTTCGTTCGTGTTTACAAGCTGTGGTGCACGATGCAGAAATAGTGTTGTGCAAGAGTGCAGGCTTGTGCAAATGTATGCTCGTGCGAGATTGGTGCTTGTGTCCGAACCCGCGTGGTTGTGTGTGCCTGTCGACGTGTTTGTGTTTGTGCCTGCGCGCGTGCTCGAGCGATCGATCTCGAGCGAGCGAGCGAGAGAGAGGGGGGGGGGGGGGGGGGGAGGAAGGGAGGGATAGAGGGAGGGAGAGAGAGGAAAGAGAGAGAGACAGACAGAGAGAGAAAGAGAGAGAGAGAGGGGGGTCGAGAGAGAGAGAGAGAGAGAGGGGTCGAGAGAGAGAGAGAGAGAGAGAGAGAGAGAGAGAGAGGGGGGGGGAGGAGAGAGAGAGGAAAAAGAGAGAGAGGGAAAGAGAGAGAGAGAGAGAGGGAGAGAGAGAGAGAAGAGAGAGAGAGAGAGAGAGAGAGAGAGAGAGAGACTGGGTGGGTGGGAGGAAGGGAGAGAGAGAGAGAGAGGGGGGGGGGAGGAAGGGAGGGAGAGAGAGAGAGGGGGGGGGGAGAGAGAGAGAGCGAGAGAGAGAGAGAGAGAGAGAGGGGGGGGCGGAGGGAGGGAGGGGGGTGGGTGGGAGGAAGGGAGGGGTGACAGCGGGACAGACCACTCGGGCCAAGGGCAAAACAAATATATCACTGCTGAGACAGCAGCAGCTCGGCGCCCAAAGTGGAAAAAAGGGAGATGTTTTTGTAGCACTGCGCACATAGATCTGACAATGACTGATGACACTGACTCGACGTTACTTCGCCCATGCGGAAAACTTTGTGCAAGTCTTGATTATACAGATTTCGTTTGTTTTGTTTTTGCTACGATTTTCAGGCTTGTTCTGGGCCACGGGCTCTCATGATAAATCCATTTATTCATACTCTCTCTCTCTCTCTCTCTCTCTCTCTCTCTCTCTCTCTCTCTCTCTCTCTCTCTCTCTCTCTCTCTCCATCTTTCTTGTTCGTTCACTACAGTTACACATATTTCTCTGATGGAGCATCAGCTGCCTCCAAAAAGGAAGCTTCTAGATATGTATGTTGTTTTTACATTTGATATGCCTGAACTGGCGACCAAATGAGAGATATTCAATCGGCTGGTGGCGAAGGGTAACGGATGATTGATGTGGCCCTCTCCACTAGACTTTCAACGTGTTTTTTTTTAATCAGTAGATGGAATTTGACATCCTGAGGGTTTTATGGTTATTTTCGAGATTTGTTTCTATATTAGCCCCCCCCCCCTCTATTTTTAGGAATATTCAAAGTACACTACATTTACAATGGAGAAGGCGACGATACTTTATCACATGAGCTTTTTCAAGAATCACATCGGTAATCTCTTGCGCGGGGAAAAGCAGCGGAGAGAGAGAGAGAGAGAGAGAGAGAGAGAGAGAGAGAGAGAGAGAGAGAGAGAGAGAGAGAGAGAGAGTCTTTGAATCTTTCTTATAAAGGCCAGTGACCCATTGTAATTACACCTCAAAATAATAGACAGTAAACAATATCTGCTGTCATGTCATCAGAGCGATCTATGAGTTGTTTTCACACTCCAATCGACACTCACGTAGCTTAAAAGCATAGTAGATATACATGGCTATTGATCTTAATTTCTTAGTATTTTGAGCTTGCATCAAGTTAGCCACTGTATATACCCTAATATTTTTGGTAACATGTATTTCAAGTATTTCGATCGCAAGGCATCATATGCATTACACTTTAGTAGAAAATGTTCCTCGTCCTCATCTTCTCTGCAAAATGGACATTGTACGTTATTCGTGTCAGAGTATCTCATGTTTGTCTTCAGACCATTTATTCCAAATCTGAATCGAATGAATATATCACGAAATTTCTTGATATCAATCATGTTCAGGTACTTCTCTAGACACACGTTTTGCTTGAAGGAGGAATACCACTTATAGCGTTCACTGCTTACGTTATTGCTATTCCAGTTTTGCAAGTAACAGTCCATCAACCTCTGTTTAAAGTGAAATAGAAACAGTTTTACATTCTGAACGCCTCCGTTTAGCCACACAAATCCAAAACCCAATCCATATAGGCAATTTATAACAGAAACAGCCCAGTTTCGTTTCTCTGTAATGGAAGAATTGAGTAACATTTTGTACGCCTGCTTTGGAAGTCTATCATCTTTCATACTACATAGTTTAAACCAGTACTTCAAGACTCGGACATTGCTGTTGACATAGGACATTCTCACTTCTGAAACGGAAATTCAGCCTGAGTTTTGTCCCTTTATTTCCACTAGTTCCGGTAGACTGGTAAAAATAGAAGCTCATGGGATGATCGCTAGATCGTGGCAAAAGGATGACATTAAAGCATGCAAAAAGATTAATTAGATTAAAAACTAATCGAAAATAGTCATATTAGACTGTTTTAACGTATACTTTCTGCACAAAACCCACAGAAGATAAGTAAACAAACCTCACCGTACGTACTTAGCTGGCTAGCAGACGAACGCGATCGAACCATAGTCACTACGCCAGCAGACGATCGAGCTAGTGTGATATAATGTTTCATGTAAAGCTCGAATGAGTAGCAGCAGATAACTGTTTAGTTCTGGCTTGAATTGACAATTTCGTTTCCCTGGTCTGGCGAGGACCGAAAATTCACTATCATCGAGTCGATCAACTTGCGCGCACTCGACGTAATGTATAACTTCACGTAGTTCGGCTTGTGGAGATGATATTAACCGTAGATTTTAGTTGTGCGGGGTAGACCACCCGCCAACAATTTTGAATAGTGCTTTTGATATCAATGTTTAGTAATTATTGTCGGATCAGATAGCGAAACGATCACAAGCAACTTAAACGAGCTTGGGAGCAGCGCTTACGTTTGATTCGGCAGCTGCAGTCGAACTCGATCGGTCAATCGATGTCTGACATCACACTTTGAGATTTCAATAACTTCATGAAGTTGCAGTAGTTGCTTGTTTGCTGGAATGCCATGTAGCTTGACAACTTTTCCATCAATAATTTTGCCACGATGGTTATGGCAAATAACACAGTACTGTTTTCCACCCTCACATACTTTGAGCGATCTATAGTATTCAGTGCAGACGAAATGTTCGAGAATGCAACCGGCAGCTGCAGTCGAACTCGATTGGTCAATCGATGTCTGACATCACACTTTGAGATTTCAATAACTTCATGAAGTTGCAGTAGTTGCTTGTTTGCTGGAATACCATGTCGGATCAGATAGTGAAACGATCACTCGTGCATTGAGTTTTGATGCGAGACCACGACACTCCCCGCAGGTGTGTTTTGTTTGCGTTGTAAAGTTTGAGTACTAGCTGTAAGTGTAAAAATGGTCAGTTATTAATATAATCGGTGATTTTAGTTGTAATGAAACTTTTTGTGTGTTTTAATGCCATTTTCTTGTCATCATCGACCCGATCTTACAAGTTAGGCCTATACATTACGCCGTGCGAGCAAGTTGATCACTCATCCACTCGATGATAGTGAATTTTCGGTCCTCGCCAGACCTGGGAAACGAAATTGTCAATTCAAGCCAGAACTAAACATCTGCTGCTACTCATTCGAGCTTTACATGACACAGTACTGTTTTCCACCCCCACATACATGTACTTTGAGCGATCTAGCATAGATCTAGTATTCAGGCAGACGCTTCGAGAATCTCCCGGAACTAGGTGGTTCTACCTAACGCGTTGTTTTTCGACAGAGAGCGCCGAGGATAACTCCTGCAGGGTACGTTAATGAAAATATCCCATACAATGGAAATCTTCCCAGATCGCCGTATATCATGTGGTTTGGTGATCTGTAATCAACCCCAAGAAACTTTTTGCATGCAAAAGTGGGTATTCTTTCTATTTTCTCCTGTTTATCAAGTCCCCAGATCTCTGCTCCATACAGAAGGGACGGCTGAACCTGTGCATCAAACAATTTTGGGGAAAAAACTATGTCAATACTTCTGACTCTCCAGAGTGCTTTTAGCACATGTACACTTTTCCTTTTGCCTCTGGCTGCTATCTCATCCTGCGATGCATGCTATTTCTGTTTTAGTGTAATAAGGGGAGTCTACAGGCGGAATGTAAGCACATATTATAGTTGTATCTCTTATGACAGAGTTGCAGATTCTGAAAGCTAGGATATTGTCATAGTTTCTAGCTGCATTGCACACGCTCTAGTGCCCTCTTTATCAGTACCATCACTCCTCCCGAACATCTACCTTGTGTACTCAGTTTGACCCCTGGGGCATGCAAAAATGTATAATTTTGAAAATATGTCCCAGGATCAAAATCAACTGATGTAAGTGTCTCGAGCATGCAACAAACGTCAAATCTGTCAATGTACTCAAGAAATCCGGGCCCTGAGAGTTTAGAAGATAGTACTTCTACATTCCAACTCAGCAGTTTCAAGCTGTTGCTTGTGTCAGAGCCACTGATTTCATCACGGGTATAGCTCAACGTTGCAATGGGTTCTGTCCACGTCGTCAGGGTCGCTGGTCTTCGTGCTGTGCATTTCGAAAGGTGGTAGAATTCCGACGTCTGCCATGCCACGCCGATGACGAGTTGGTCTGACTGCCTGATGGAGTCATGCTGCTCGTCTCAGCACTGATTGCTCTCGGATACGGCTCACGCTGGTTTGTAAGCCAGTCCAGCATAGTTTTCTATTTGCCTCTTTGGGCTTTAGCCGTTCCTGGATTTTCCGTGTCGACCTCACAGTTCACATCTACCAATGGCACACCAAGGGAGGTATCCCTGACATCCCCAGTGGCGTCGAGACATTCGTGCTCCTCGTGACCTTTCTCTAGCGCACAGTTTTCCATTGTCTGAGGCAGCGCCTCCGACTCATGGGAATCGCTCCGATCATCGTCAGACGTTGGACTCTGGTTAGAGTGAGTCTGAGTGTCATCTTCACATCTGCTTTCCTCTCCCTGTAGCTCATCTGGCCGAGTGGAAAGTTTCATCCTGATTGTTTTCCATCTTACTGTTTCAGTGTTGATGACGGGGCAGGAAGTTTCATGTTGGTATTCACTCTGCAAGGCATTGTTCCAGCTGTCTTCCACGTTCTTCTGGTGGACGGTTTCATCATGGCGATGCCATTGCTGAGCTACCCTTGAGTGCTGCCCAGCACTTACGCTGAGATCCCACTGGTATCTTCCTCCATGCCGTCCCCAGAATCCATCACGATTGGCAATGCTACTGTCCCCTTCTCTGATTCAGTCAAAAACCTAGGCGTAACGCTGGACTCCCACATGACTATGCATGCGCAGGTTCTAAGCATCATTCGTGCTGTCAACCACGAACTCCGTCGCATTAGTTCCATACGACATTATCTTTCTCAAGAAGCGACCCAAACTCTTGTCTCTGCGTTCATTCTATCCAAACTGGACTATTGTAATGCCCTGCTGTACGGCTGTCCCCACTATCTCCTGAATAGGTTACAGAAACTGCAGAACAACGCTGCACGCCTGATCCTCAGAGTCCGCAAGTCTGATCACATTTCTCAGCACCTTCAAGCACTGCACTGGCTTCCGGTCGAGTCACGCATCAAATATAAAATTGCATGCCTATCCTTTAGTGCATTCACGCATACAGGACCCGCATACCTCACAGACATGATTCAGACATACACACCAGCCAGGACACTCCGCTCCTCGGCAGACACCTCTATTCTCTGCATTCCAAGAGTCATGATCAAATCTTTTGGCGAACGCTCTTTTTCTTTTTCTGCTGCTCTCGTCTGGAACTCTCTCCCTGTCAGCCTTCGTCACTCAACTTCGCCTGACTCTTTCCGCACAGGTCTGAAAACGCACCTCTTCTCAGTTTCATATACATAATACTCCACCCCACCCCCACCCCTTTGGACTGGGCTTCGGTGACTATTCCATGCCTGTACGCTTACTGCAACTCATGCGCTAGTTTTGGGTGTCCACATGCATGCTCTATGTACCGTCTTGCATGTTATTCAATTCTGTATGTATGGACTTGCATTGATTATTGTTTGTTTGTGTGCTGATGTCATGCATTCTGCGGATCATGTTTATGTACTCTGCTTTATGTGTATATTTATATGGTTAATCCTGTTGATATTGTTTCCGTTGAGAATGCTGACTGTGTGCGGTCATATATCTAATTCATGTCTTCCATGCTCCTTTCGTATGTCGTTATATTGTTTGTCCTGCATCGGGTATTGTTTGCCTGTGTACTATTGCCATGTTCGTTGCTAGTTGCTCGTGTGTATCGTGCCTTGTGTGTATGACTTCATTGCTTCAGTTACATCGTCTTGTACGTCTTGTGTTCTCTTTCTGCGTATTTGTGCCATATGCGATGGGCTTTCATCCTTGCCGTGCTTTATATGGGGGCCCATGGTTGGTCCTGTTATTGTTTGGCTTGTGTGTTGACGCCATGTACGTGTGCCGTGTCTTATTGGTTTATTGGTTTCGCCCGTGTCAAGTTGTTGCTGTGGTGTGTTGCTTTGGGCTTGGCCTGCTTGTGTGCTTATGCATTGTATGTGTACTGTGCCTGATTTTGCTTTGCTTGTGTCTGGCATTATTTATGTTTCATGTCTTTCATGCCTGTAATGCGCTTTGAGCATGTAAATGAAAATGCGCTGTATAAATAAACTGCATTATTATTGTTATGTTATGACTTCTGGGGTTCGGCCATGGGTAGTCTCAGGTTCCTGTCTGAGGTTGTTCAGCTTGCGGGCGCTGGTGTTCTTGCAGAGCATGTCTACTCTCCAGGGCGCTGCTACCCTGGCCAACTGTCTGATGGTGTTCCTGGTAACCTCTCCTTCGCCTTCCCCGGTTGCACACTCTACCTGTCGGTTCATAGTTGCTGCGGGTGTCTTGTTTGTTGTCCCTGAACCATAGCTTGTTGCTCTTGTAGTAGGCTTCGTGACTTTGATCTCGAAGATCGTTCAATGTCTGTATCTGCCTACAGATCACTAGAGATCTTCACACCCCTGCTTCTGAGCGCCTCCCGACCATAACTGAGAAGGTTCAACTTGTCGAAAAAAATTGCCATCTCTACTATCACTGGGCGTGGGCCGTTTCGGTGGTTGCCTCTCCGCGCACCTATTCGCTGCACACACACAATGTCCTTTTCATCCAAGCCCATACCTGGTATGGTTTCCCGGAAGAGGTGTAAGCCAGACTGGAGGCAATTCCAGTAAGTTTCATGCTCTTGTTCGTACAGGCCAGGGAGTGTGATGTTATTCCTTTTCAAAAAGATTTCGTTCTTGTCTGCTTGGTCTTCTTACATCCTTGTTTTGTTTTCAATGTCAGAGATGACGACATTCACATTTTCGTTCAGTGTGAGCATTTCTCTACAAAGGGTCTTGTCTCGCTCGGCCATTTGTTCCTGATCTCGCTCACAGAGCCCCACAACCTCAGTAACAATATCATTCTGGTTTTTCAACTTTTTTGCAAGACGTTGCAGTCTTGTCTCTATTCTCTCCTCAAACTCACACAACCGTTGTTCCCACTTGAGTGCCATCAGATCAACTTCTTGTCGCTTCTCTTACATGTACCCAGATCCAGATGCAAAACTTTCTTCTGTCTGGACAGATGCAGTAGGCCCGGGGTTTGCATGTATGTCGCCCCCCATAAGGATGAGGGCCGACAGAGCATGCAAGTTCTCAACTGATGTGGGTGGCTGAGTCAGGCACATAGTTGTGAGCGGAGCGTACAACGCAATGACAAGCAGGGCTGTCCTTGCTCGGAAACTGTTCAGCCGCAGGCATGGTTGGCACGTGCCAGCTGACCAGCTTTCTGCCGTTAGCTCAGTTTCCCAGTTCCGCACAAGGTTCTCGTGCACATCAATGTTGCCAAGGTGAGCACGTCTCACGCGAAAGGCATGCACGCCTATGCGCACGGGATACGTGCTCAAGTCAACACTCATTTCGTCATTTATTTTCCTAAAGCTATTGCACAATTCAAAATTATATGTATCGTGGTATATCAAATTAAACAGCAATAGTTGTACATTTTGTCTTATTGCAGCTCCGGCAAGGCTGCTCTAGCAGTCACAAACCAAGCAAGCAACACTTTCCACCATTAGAGGTAGAAAGAGCACGACGTGAACACACGCAAGGATTGATAGCCGCCTCAATTCAAGAGTCAACACAAAAGGCTACGACGAAATAAAGTTCAAAAGTATTTGTATGTGCCTTTCAGTGTACAACATCACACATCAATAACTCCATGCCTATGGACACTGTGGAATTCTATTGCAATGAGGCATTGCAACGGTTTTGCTGAACACACACTAACCGTCGCCGCAGCCACCCATCGGAAAGCGACTATTTCAAAGTCGATTCACAACGAAAAAGTCAAAACAATTATTCTGCCACGAGAAACATTGCAGAACACTTACATCTTCCTGTCCCACACTCAACTGGCAGAGGAGTCCAAGCAGGCTATCCACCCGCACATACAGTCGAATATGCGGAGCACATACAGACACGTCCGACACCGACAAGCGCACACTCGAGACGAGAGAGAGAGAGAGAGAGAGAGATAGAGATATAGAGAGACAGACAGACAGACAGACAGACAGACAGACAGACAGACAGACAGACAGAAACAGAGAGAGAGAGAGAGTGAAAGAGAGAAAGAAAGAGAACACTTGCGGGTGTGTGTGTGTGTGTGTGTGTGTGTGTGTGCGCGCGCGCGCGCGTGTGTGTGTGTGTAACACCTACTTCCTGCTTTCCTCTTTCTGTAGACATGCTTTATACCTGATCTCACCTTCCTCGAACTGTCTCGTGCGAGTGAGTCACTCAGAACATTCAGGTCGTGGGAAGACCGCTTTGATGCG
>JAWQFJ010031564.1:72500-80000 GCA_034096865.1 Theodoxus fluviatilis
GTGTTTGTGATTGTGTGTGTGTGTGTGTGTGTGTGTGTGTGTGTGTATGGTGTGTGTGTGTGTGTGTGTGTGTGTGAGTGTATGTGTGTAGTATATATGTGTGTAGTATGTGGGTGTTGCACACGCGTGTGTGTGTGTATGTGTGTGTGAATAGTACGTACATGTATGTGGTGTTGTGGTGTATGTGTGTGTGTGCGTGTGTGTGTGTGAGTGTAGTATGTGCTGCACACGCGTGTGTGTATGTGTGGGTGTGCGGGTGTGCAAATGTGCTTCGTGTGCGTTGAGAAGAGAGCCTGCGTGATTTGTGCGCGCGTATATGTTTGTGTTTGGATGCGTGCATGTATTTTATAGTGTAAGTGCATGTGTGCATGTGGGGTGTAGGTGTGTGTGTGTGTGTGTGTGTGTGTGCATGTATATACAATTAAAAAAATTATATCTCGAATGATTGTTATCATGCGGATGTCTTATCATAATCATAAGTGTAAACATGCCGATGGAAAACATAGATACTCATCGTGTCACATGTTTTACTGGACTTAATGCGTCGCGTGCTAGAATTGTTATCGGTTCTGAGCTAGAACCTTGGCATGTGCTCAGCACATGACACATTATCCTGTTGACTTAGAGAGGCATAAGTTCACATCATGACATTGTGTCAACAAATCAAAATCACGCATAGATGGCGTCAAGCTGTACAGTTTTCGTAACTTCTGAAGGTACAGGGAATTAGCGATTTTGAATACACGAATTCCGCAGCACACCCTTCTTTATTGATACACCTATTTGATAAGAGAAAGTTACTACAGATTCAAACAAATTATCTATTTGTTATTTATTTTTAAAAATATTTTGCTTGTGGATATACATCTGCGGAAAAAATGGTTAGACCACTACGTAGAAACACATTGTGTAATCAACAGTAACGCATTTTTAGTGGAGTTGCTGTGTAAGTTTCATAAATACAACAATATGTAATCAATTTGAGCTTACCTAGAATTACCTGGAAATTTATGTCACTTTCAAATTGACATTCATGTCAATCATGGTAAAATAACAAAAAGACCAAGTCAGTTAGGGAAGTTTGTCATTTTTAGAACATTGGCAATGTGAATGAAGCATGGACACAAATGTCATAAGAATGACATTTTCTACATTATGAGCATCCCAGGTGAGTTAAGGCATGCATGGAGGTAACTATAAATCCTACAGGAGTTGGTAGGCCGTCCTTTGCCTCTCAAAAAAGCCTTCACATATGATGGCATGCTAGCGACATGTTTTGTGCAGAGTTCAGAGGGATTTCAGCCCACTTTTGCCCCTGAACACCTTCCAAATCTTTCCTGTTGCTTGGCTTGTCCGCTTGAACAGCTTTGGCAACGGTGTCCCAGAGACTTTTAAATGGCTTTCATATCAGGTGACTACACTGGCCATGGCTGGACACTGACATTATGATCAATAAACCACTGGTGGGCTGCCCGTGATGTGTGACATGACCTGCTGGAATCCCCACTTCTAGACTGGGAAACAGTAGCTGTGCAGAGGGGAGCATGCCCTGCTCCAAAACAGCCCTGCATGCAGCATTGTTCATGTCGCCTTCACACGAATTCAGGACATAACACCAGAGGCTGACGTAGCTCCCCAAACCCCCGTTGTTCCTCTGTTGACCTGCTGGAATCCCCACTTCTAGACTGGGAAACAGTAGCTGTGCAGAGGGGAGCATGCCCTGCTCCAAAACAGCCCTGCATGCAGCATTGTTCATGTCGCCTTCACACGAATTCAGGACATAACACCAGAGGCTGACGTAGCTCCCCAAACCCCCGTTGTTCCTCTGTTACGACCAAACATTCAGGCTTGTAAGCTTCTCCGGGCTTTCCGAGCACCATTACATGGCCTGGTGTAGGGAAAACCCAATAGCTGGACTTGTCGGTAAACATGACAATAAACCAGTCTTCAAAAAATTTGTTTAGTCGTTGTGGTGTGGGGCCCAGTGCATTTTCTCTTTCCTTCAGCGTTCAGTCTCAAGTGGCTTCGCCCTAGCTTTGTACGCACGAAGATTATTTTCCGGCAACCTGTTCCTCACTTTTAGGAAGAGCATATAATACAAATTTGCTTGCACCATGGGAATTTCAGCTTCAGAAATGTGACCCATAAATTTTAAATGAAAAGAGCGTAATAATGTGAAATCTACCCTCGGTAAGGGAAGGGAGGTGCTTATTATCATTATGCCTTGATTAGACTTACATTTGAAAATTAAAAAGTATCTTTGTATCGCTTTCAAAGATAACAGGGACTTGGCGGAACATTTTATATTCTTCCGGATTCATCGTGGCACATTCGGAAATCGGCAACCGTTTTTTCGTTTAATCATTTTCTAAATATCGTTTTTCAAAATAAGTGATACCTTACATGCTGCAAAATTTCAATGAAAGGAGCTTTATACTGTGAAATCTACCCTCGATAACGGAGAGGAGATGCTTATAATCGTTATGACTTGCCATGATTTTGTAAAATGAAAATTATCGTTGCAGATTTTAGGCATGAAATCTCTTTCATAAAATATTAGACCGATAATAGTTATCATTTTTTAACGTGGAAATTAACGTATAAAGTTTATTTTTTCGCAGTTGTGTCTTCTATTTTAAAAAATCAAAACGCATTGAGCTTAGGTAGAACAGGTCCTTCGGATGAGACCTTAATAAACCGAGGTCTAGTGTGTGATACGCATTCACAACATCAAAATCACGCACTATAAAGATCCTGACGCTCATGTCCTCGACGGGTGGGTGTCGGCCACAGTAAAAACACCCAGCACGCATAATTTCTCCTTTGTGGAAAACAGTGTGCCAGCGCCCTTGGCAGCAGGAGACTGGTCTCATTGACTTGAGACACTACACACTGAGAGACAGCCTCAACATCGGCTCAAGCGCCTTGAGCATGCTGCCAGCATGGATACGTGCGCTATACAAGTAGACATCATCATCATCAACAGACTCTTGTACACACGTCTAGATGCAAAACTAAAGAATTATCGTTTCTTTTTGTAAGACCAGAGATTTCCTGCATTTTAACCTGAAAGTTGTCAGAGCTTCCTGGGAATCAGAGGTCACTAGGAAAATCAAACGGGAGCGTTGCGTTCCTGGAACAGTTTATTTCACGGACCCTGCCCTGCCCCCCCCCCCCCCCCCCCGAAGAATAGATCGACAGCAGGTGGGCGATGACGTCACTGCCGTTGCCTGCGCAGCTGCCCATCCCATATCACCTGCATTCATGTTCAACATCTTTCATCCTCTGTTCAAGTGCTACCCCCATCCCCCTTCACCCCCCCACCCCCACTCTCCTTCACACGCCATCCCCCACCTCCCCTTTCCGCACCCCTCCCGCCGAAGACGATCGAGTCCCAGTCCCACCCAATCACAACCCTATTGCCAACAAGGCTCCAGCACGCTCTATCCATATCACCCATCCCATGTTTTCCCTCAACCCTCAAGGCATGGCGTATATGTTCATTCGGTTTAAAAATAATGCTTGAGGATAGGGAAGATTGATGGGGATTTAGGGAGTGGGGATGTGGGGGGTTGGGGTTGGGGGGAGCGATGGGGAGGGGGTAGAGTTGACAAACGGCAGCAGAGCAGATGCATGAAAAGAGGGCAAAGTTTCAATCCGATTCACCTGGGTTCACCAGGTTTCATCTTCCGGCTTTTAAGTGTCAGTTTCTTTTGAATGCGGTTATTCTATTCCTTTTATTGTGAAATGTTATGGCACATTTTGGGAGGAAGTTAACATTTAAAAATATTATTATGCTAATTTGGAGAGCGACACGTACTTTTTCAGGGCGAGTCATGTTTAGCCTCGTTTTCACGGCGCGAAAGGTACGCCACCGACAAAATGAGAATTTTTTGGATGGCTGGCCCTAAAGATCTGTATCAATATTGTACGTCCTCTCTAATTCGAATATGATTTATTGACGCACTTGCTGAGTTCCTCTGAATTCAGCGCTCAGGCATCCATCTTTTCATTGCATTCGATGAAGTATTATTCTTTGTATTTATACACAAGCAGTACACAATTCTAGAAACCTTTCATTAACAGTTTGCACTGCACAGTAAACAGTCAACAAGTCGGGAACACCTGTGGGTCGGGGGTAAGAATAGACACACCGCCTGTCCCTGAGCGATTCGTCAAAGGCGAATGACAAGGGACATCGATACCTTGACTTGCTCTTACCCTCATCATCTCAAGTGATTTTCGTGGTCGATGGCTTTGCATAGCCTACTGAGGCTGATTGGTCGTAAAACTTCATTGAGTCAGTCAGTGAGTCAGTCAGTGAGTCAGTTAGAGAGGCAGTCAGTGAGGCAGTCAGTGAGGCAGTCAGTGCATGAGGCAGTTAGAGAGTCAGTCAGTGAGTCAGTCAGGGAGTCAGTTAGAGAGGCAGTCAGTGAGGCAGTCAGTGAGTCAGTTAGAGAGGCAGTCAGTGAGGCAGTGAGGCAGTCAGTGAAGCAGTCAGTGAGTCAGTGAGTCAGTTAGAGAGGCAGTCAGTGAGGCAGTCAGTGAGGCAGTCAGTGAGGGAGTCAGTGAGTCAGTCAGTGAGTCAGTTAGAGAGGCAGTCAGTGAGGCAGTCAGTGAGGCAGTCAGTGAGGCAATCAGTGAGGCAGTCAGTGCATGAGTCAGTGAGGCAGTCAGTGAGGCAGTCAGTCAGTCTGTCAAAAGACGTCGGTTTAGGCCGTTCTTTCGTCAGTTGATTGTTAGGTGTGGCTTTGGTCACACCATGCCCAAAGTGTACACATGTTGACTGACAATAGGATAAAAGTACAGCTTGAAAAGTGCCGAGAGCTGCTCCTTTGATGAGAATCAGGCATGCTACTTTTTTTTAAACCTCCGCCAAGAAGACTATACTTTACTATCGCTTTGGTGGTTCGTTGGTTCGTTAGTTCGTTATTCTGCAAAATAACTCAAAAGGTAAATGACGGATTTTCATTACATTCGGTGCAATGTCGGGGTTTCACCCAGGAAACAATCCATTAATTTTTGGAGGTTACCTGTTATCTACTTTTGGAATTGGAACCATACAGAAAAAGTATATAGATCACAGCCATAAGCCAGCGTGTGCATTCCTTCTTTCATGAACCCCTATACGCGTTGAAATGAACTAACCTTCAAATGTCAGCGGAACGACGTCGTAAATTACACAGATCCCCACTCCAGCAGCAGCCCATCTCACCTGCTACATGCACAGTGCTGCCTTGCCCACCCCATGGTTGTCACCTTGAATTTGATCAATTTCGTCAATTAAAATCAACACATTGCCATGTTTCATCTCGTCAGTAAGGATGAAATCCTAGACATCCCCATCGATCTTTCTATGCCGCTTTATGCTGATTACCCCCACTGCTGTATGCTGATTATTCCCACTGGTGTATGCTGATTACCCCCACTGCTGTATGCTGATTACCCCCACTGCTGTATGCTGATTGCTCCCACTGCTGTATGCTGATTGCCCCCACTGCTGTATGCTGATTACCCCCACTGCTGTATGCTAGATTACCCCCACTGCTGTATGCTGATAGATTACCCCCACTGCTGTATGCTGATTGCCCCCACTGCTGTATGCTGATTGCCCCCACTGCTGTATGCTGATTGCCCCCACTGCTGTATGCTGATTGCCCCACTGCTGTATGCTGATTGCCCCCACTGCTGTATGCTGATTACCCCCACTGCTGTATGCTGATTGCCCCCACTGCTGTATGCTGATTTCCCCCACTGCTGTAGGCTGATTTCCCCCACTGCTGTATGCTGATTGCCCCCACTGCTGTAGGCTGATTACCCCCACTGCTGTATGCTGATTACCCCCACTGCTGTATGCTGATTGCCCCCACTGCTGTATGCTGATTACCCTTACTGCTGTAGGCTGATTTCCCCCACTGCTGTGGGCTGATTGCCCCACTGCTTGCCCCCACTGCTGTAGGCTGATTGCCCCACTGCTTGCCCCCACTGCTGTAGGCTGATTGGCCCCACTGCTTGCCCCCACTGCTGTAGGCTGATTTGCCCCACTGCTTGCCCCCACTGCTGTAGGCTGATTGCCCACTGCTTGCCCCCACTGCTGTAGGCTGATTGCCCCACTGCTTGCCCCCACTGCTGTAGGCTGATTACCCACTGCTTGCCCCCACTACTGTAGGTTGATTGCCCCACTGCTTGCCCCACTGCTGTAGGCTGATTGGCCCCACTGCTTGTCCCCACTGCTGTAGGCTGCTTGCCCCCACTGCTTGCCCCCACTACTGTGGCTGTCTTGGCAGAGGTTTGCGCTCTCCATGTGATGTCTTGTCTGACATGGAAGTCTCGCCACCGTGAAAACACCAATCAACGGAAAGAAATGATGAGCGGACAAAGGTAAACAGATCTGCCCCAACTTCCGACAAAGAAAAAGGCAGAGAAAATCCTTAAAGTCGACAACAACTGTCAGTTCAAACTTTTTCAAAGAACTCACTGTGACGAAAGACTCAGAGCATTAAAATCACGGACATGAATTGTATATTTTATTATGCATTTTGTCATTAATCGCCCTTTTGATTTTGGTTCAAGGGGTGTACTTTGCATTGAGTCCTATATTGTGTTCAGGACGGTCTTTTGACAAGCAAGATTTACCCATTCACTCACTGCCTTCCATTCAAAGCAAGGAAGGACAGACAGGAGAAAGTTGTTCAATTAATTTAATGAGTGCTAGAACAATGTGAACCAGGTAGAATAATCATGCAAGAAAATTTATTTTTAAAAAGAAGTATTAGTCTAAAGAGGCAGCCAGCTAATTGTCTATTTCATTCCCCCAATCCCACAGGATACAATTTAAGAGAATCACTTTATCATGTTTTCGGACTAGCTGAACACGGACACAATACCACATCACACTCCTGTTTCTGCCTGATTGTACTGTCGCAGTTTCACGCGATGGGAACTGACCACGAGGCAACGCTCGATCTATGGGAAGCTCGAGGCTTGATGGTAGAAGGGCGCAGGTATGAGACAAGTCGTAGCTGCTTTACACGACTTTATCAACGCACGGTTACAGGAACTGCTGCTGACTGGTCCGACGCCAGACTGTTGCAGTCACGTATAGTTAGGATTGACAGAACAAGGAAGGGAGGCTGGAGGAGGGCAAAAGGTGACCGAGTGTCTGGAGATACTGGGACTCAAGCTGCTGACAGACGGCTTGCAGGAAATACGGTGTCAGGAAGGAGGGAAGGAGAGAGAGAGAGAGAGAGAGAGAGAGAGAGAGAGAGTACCGCCGTACACTGAAAAGGCCTGGCGTGATGACTGTCCAGGAGGCGAGGCTGTCCTGCATTTTATACAGATGTGGTGGTCGGTGGTAAAGTTGGAGTCAAATAAGACGCAGGGGCGAAGGCGAGTTACTTTCCACTCTTTATTGGCCGTTGGTACAAGCTCTTAGTAAAGCTGAAATGGTTGTTGTCACATACATTCGGGGACAGAGTA
Organism: Theodoxus fluviatilis; assembly: GCA_034096865.1. Taxonomy (NCBI): domain Eukaryota; kingdom Metazoa; phylum Mollusca; class Gastropoda; order Cycloneritida; family Neritidae; genus Theodoxus; species Theodoxus fluviatilis. Next base: position 79,980 of record JAWQFJ010031564.1, read on the forward strand.
CTCGGAGTACTCTGTCCCCGG
>JAWQFJ010031567.1:0-7500 GCA_034096865.1 Theodoxus fluviatilis
CGAATTCACGACTACCATAGAATACACATAATTTCCCAATCATTCATTCAGACGAATGTAATGACAAACCAATTTTTACATCAACCTATTTCAACGTGATAAAAGGATAAGCGAAATGTTCGCCAACGGAAGAAAAACAACTGTGCTTGTAGACGGTAATTCGACTCCGCAGGCCTGTATTCCGTTATGGAACCGGTTGGTCTCGACAGAGGAGATGGGCGACGCCCCGACGGCATGACTGTATTCCCATTCAAGAACGGCAAGTCACTTGTTTGGGACGCCACCTGCTCTGACTCTTTTGCGCCGTCTTCAATGACAGACTCTGCTATCGACATAGGGCACGCCTGCCGGACCGCCGAAGGTTCGAAAAGGAGGAAGTACGCCTCTATCTCGGAACGGTACCACTTTGTCCCGTTCGCCGTTGAAACGACCGGAGTTGTCGGACCGGCAGCAACGGAACTTATCCGAGAGATCGGCCAGCGGATTGCACTGTCGACAGATGACCCACGCCAGACACAGTTCCTGTTCCAGAGAATCTCGCTGGCAATCGCGAGAACAACGCGTTCGCGATCACGTCGTCGACCAAGCGTGAGGCTTCCCGTGACCCAAGGCCGAGGTGTTTCCCTCGCCCCTGACCCTGGTGGTTGCGTTCGTTCGTTGGCACCAATCTCGACCATGTGGACAGGACGCAAATAGTTTTGTAAAATAGACCATAGTTCAACAGTGTTCACGCGTACAACTGATTTACTGTGTCTGTGGAGCGTAGTCGAGCCTAACGCACCGTGACTGTATTTCGATTACTTTCTTTTGCTGTGTGTTACATCGAATTGTGCATTGACATTGAAGTATGCATTGTAAATTTGCTGTTTTCTTGAATAAATACTAAGTTGCGAAAAAAAAATCACAGAGTGGCGAGACTGTCGGTCCAACACTCACAACCACCCACCCGCTAGGTCTGAGTATCTTGCACTGAGCAGCAAGCGGAGAGCTCAAGTGTAAGACAAGGAGGCCATGAGACAGCGTTCACGCAGACCTCTTGAGGTTGATAAACTAAAATAGCAAAATTGATACAGAAATATGAGGGTTGGGATGTGGTTCTTACAGAATTCCGCATTTGTTTAGGCAGATGAGTTCACCACGAAAATCGGCTACGTTATTTCAAGGCAGATACAAGCGGTTGTATCCTGGAATTGATGTCATCCGAGACGCGGGACCCTGAAGATATTGAGATGAGCGCTTCCTGAGGTTCTCATGCTATCTGTCTCTTGCTTACTCGCATCAAAAAGGCTAACGATCAAACCAATGACGTAATCAAGAAAGTAAGTTCTCCAGGAGGGTAGATGTGTTTGCCTTTTCAGTTTAAAAAACAAGTAAGTCCACAACATCGGGCCATGTGAAGTTGTACCAATCCTGATACAGACACCACAAAACAGAGCGTGAAGCATTTGTACGAGTATTTGTCCGAAATGCTTACCTTGCGTGGAAGAATACGACCACATGGGATAGATTTGAGAGAGACAATCACATTCAAAGGCAGGATTGGCAAAATGGGACATATTTAAGAGAAATCTCACATTCGAATGCAAAATTAACAATATGGAACAAATTGCAGCAAGACAATCACATTCGAATGCAGAATTGATCAAATGGGACAGATCTGAGAGAGACAATCACGTCAAATGCAGAAATGACCAAATGGGACAGTTTTGAGAGAGACAATCACATTCAAATGCAGAATTGACTAAATGGGACAGATTTGAAAGAGACAATCACAATAAAATGCAGAATTTTTTAATGGGGCATTTTTCAAAGAGAGAATTCACATTTGATTGAAGAACTGCAGTCCATGTGAATCTTTAGGGCGTGCCATTCAGCTTCGCGGCACACGCCCAGTGCACTTAGAGGGACGCACCGCCATTGTGGTGCGTGACGCACGTGAGCGAGTGTAAAGAATGCGTGGTATGGCATTATATGGATTGTCCATTGCTATGTAAATATGATTGCTATGTAAAACCAGGCAAATGTTTGACACAAGTTGACACGGGCCAGTTCTTCCGCAAGATCTGACAAGTTCTCCGGACTTGCTTCTGCGGACGTTACGTCATGAGTTTTGTGACGTCACATTGTGACGCTGCCCATGAAAAAACTCGGACTGGGGATGTTGGAAAATGGAGATCGAATCTCTGCACGAACGGCAGAGCTTTGTCAGGGTTGACTTTGTAATTAATGCTGTGCATCACCCAACGGAATCATTCGCAGACTCGAGAGTCTTCGCCCAGTGCTGCACAGGACTGTCGCGGTGCCCGTGGAGTCGTCCTGAGTCTGCAGGAGAGTGATGGCGACCGATTTCCTGCTGTTCGACGGATTCCAAGATACCAACATGATGGAGGACGTAAACAGTAACACGACACGTGCCGGTAGATCTGAAATCGGAATTCACGCTGGGGTTAGCCGATAGAGAATCTCCGTAGGCAGCGGGATGACTATGCTGACTCGAGGAGAGGACAGCACTGACAAGATGGAGGAAGACAGGCAGTTGGAGGCTGAGCTGGAGGAGGTTGGATCATGGATGTAGACCGATTGTTGGCGGGGGCCGCTTGGTCATTTGTTTCAGCTACGTTAGAGCCTTTGTGCCCTGGTGTGGGCCGAGGCTGCCTGAGCTACGTTAGCGCCTTTGTACCCTGGTGTGGGCCGAGGCTGCTTGGGTGGGTGCCGTAAGGCAAGGGTGTTTATTATACTTCATTCACACATATATGCTGGTGTTTGTGTCCTTTCTTTTATTTTCATTGTGCGGGCTGGGCTGACCCTGGGTCCGGTTAGTCGGTCCGTTACAGCGAGATGTATTAGCTTTGTCAAGGACGTCGTGCACTTCATTCTACCACTTGCCTGGTTATTCCAATCAGTTCGGTATTCCCTCAGAAAAGTGCATGTCCACGAGCTCACTTATTCCCTGTTGTACATATGCTCTTTGTAAACGAAATCCTTACGGTTATGTTGTCCAGTGGCATTCTGTGAACCCGAGTACTTTCGCCGGTATTTCGCCGGTGGTTGCCAGTATTTCAAATCCCTGGCTTTCACATAAATGAACTCTACCAGTTTTTGTGCTTAGAGGTCATGTTTTTTTCTGACAGATTGCTGAACCAAGCACTGATGTTTTCTCTTCATCGCGTGTCTGTCTGACGAAATATCCATGCAAAGAGATGACATAAAGCCTTCAGCTGGCGTTTGGAACAAAAAAACAGCGCCGCCTTCTCGCCCAAAGAAGAAGGAACAGGGCACTAGAGCTGTAAAATATGTCCTGGTACTTTCTTGTCTTCAAGGTCAAAAAACGGCCGTGCTAGACGCGACGAAGATGTGTACCTAAACTGGCAGCATCCGTTCAAACACTGGATCTGCTATAGGAATGGGCCTGGAAAAATGGCAAAAGGTATTTCAAGTGGGTGGATGTTGTTTGCAAGTGTGCTTTCAAAAACCGGTTCATCTCAGAGGTAAGAAAGCGATGTCTTGGGATGATTCGTAGTTGCTTCTTTTGTTTAAGTGCATCCTTGCCTGTACAGTTTTGCAACACACGAGAAGCTCAACGTCCAGCTGAGTTCTTCTTATTTTTCTGTTTCGCCTCATACGTGATATGGGGAGTGTGCCAAAAGGCTGGCGTCTGTCAGTCTTTGCGTCACGTGGTGCTCTGGCCGACAGGTTTTTCGAGCCTGTCTTGCAGGCGCTTGCAGATGGTGGGCACGACGCTGGAAGTTGCTCGGATCCCAGTTTTTACCTTAAACGTGGTGCTTCACTCGCATTGTTCCTCCCCACCCAGGAGTGAAAGCAGGAACCTGTGTGGGCAGCGAATGCACCCTGTAGCGCGAATAACGCTTGCGTACGGCCGTGAGTCCCCATCGGGCTGGAACACTCCCCAGGAAATGCAGTTGGTGCTGGTTCCTGAATGAGTGCCTATCATGCGTCTGTCACTGTGCTTGTCGTCACGTGCCAGTAAAATGATTGATCAAGAGGCTGTCGTCACAGGTCGCGCATGCTAAGGCGCCGAAATGATTATCCCCACCTCCGGCTTGTGATTGTAATAAATCGATTTACATGTGCAGGGGATCACACACGCGCCGTGAAAGGCGTGATGCATCCGTCATTCTCTCCATGCGATGGTTTACACAAAGTAGAACACCAAGGAGTGGGCAAGACATTAAGAATGAACTTTAATTAAAATAAATGGGCAATTTCTATATGAATGAAAAGGTGATTCACACCGGCGGGAAAAACAGCGTGGCGTTCAGCACTCCTGAACTTACGTTAAATATTTTGTAATATAAGAAATAGATTAAAAAATGCCAAAAAATAATTCTTCTAGTTCTAATCGTAAATATACATAGATTCCTGATGTCAAATTTTGTAGCCATTAAAAGTCCACAGTTTTGTGTATTTTTCAAGAATTTCACCCTATACTGCGCAACCAATCTCGCGGAGACGCGTAAACCGGAATGCTATTCAAGGGAGGTAACTCTCCGTAAACCTGACGTTATCGCCAGAGTCCGTTTGGAGAGAAGGGTTGGAGGTAACAGTAGAGCAAGACTTCCGCAGCTAGGCGCCACTCTACCCACTAGATAGTGCAGACCCTGTGTCCGTACGACATTGCCCTACTTCTGCAACTTGAACCCAGCAATGGAGTTACGCTTATGATAGGGATGTTTAAAATAGAAAACGACGTTTCTGACATCTGCACGTTACGTTACTGCCCGTCGACCCTAGCAGGGTATGTTCCGCCAACTACAGCTCTCCACAGTCCTATGTCCTGGGCCATCCTCTCTAGCTGGTTCCTGGTGTAGCCCATCTTAGTGGTGTCAGCCTGAAGGTCACGCCGCTTTCCCTGGGGATTCCACTGCCTGGTGATGTTGGTAGGCGGTTTCCGTAGGGTGTGCCCTATCCAGCCCCATCGTCTCTTCCTGATTTCTTTTTATGCAAGAAGTTGGCGGGTCCTTTCCCAAAGGTTGGCGTTGCTGATGGTGTCGGGCCAGCGGATACGAAGAATCCTTCTGAGGCAGCTGTTGATGAAGGTCTGGACTTTCCTAATGGTGGTCTTGGTCGTCCTCCAAGTCTCCGCTCCATACAGTAAGACCGACTTGATGTTGGAGTTGAACAATCGGATCTTGGTGGTAAAAGACAGCTCTCTGGAAGACTAGATGTTCTTGAGCTGGATGAAGGTGGCCCTTGCTTTGACGATCCTTGCCTTGACATCTGTATCTGTGCCTCCCTCCTGGTTGATGATGCTACCCAGGTAGGTGAAGGACTGAACTTCTTCCAGGGGACTTCCACTTAGGGTGACTGGTTCGGTACTGGTGGAGTTGGTCTTCAGGATCTTAGGCTTGTCCTTGTGGATGTTGAGGCCAACCTGTGTCGACGTGGCTGCCAGGATGTCCGTCTTCTCCTGCATCTGCTGTCGGCTATGGGAGAGGAGAGCGAGGTCGTCGGCAAAGTGTAGATCATCAAGCTGGGTCCACAGGGTCCACTGGATTCCGTTCTTTCTTTCGCTGGTGGATTCCTTCATAATCCAATCGATGGCGAGAAGGAAGACGAACGGTGACAACAAGCATCCTTGTCGGACTCCGGTTTGCACCTGGAAGCTGTCTGTAAGCTGCCCTCCATGGATAACTCTGCATTACATGCCTTCGTAGGAGTTCCGTATGAGGTTGATCATCTTGGCTGGGATGCCATAGTGCCGAAGGAGCTTCCAGAGGGTCTCTCGATCCACACTATCAAACGCCTTCTCATAGTTGACGAAGTTGATGTACAACGGCGAGTTCCACTCCAGGGACTGCTCGACTATAATGCGGAGGGTTGCAATCTGGTCCGTGCAGGCTCTATTCTGCCGGAAGCCTGCCTGCTCGTCTCGCAGCTATGAATGGACGGTATCCTTCATCCTCTCCAAGAGGACCCGATTGAAGACCTTGCCAGGCACAGATAGGAGTGTGATGCCTCTGTAGTTGTCACAGTTGCTGAGGTCACCTTTCTTGGGAAGTTTGATCAGGTAACCCTCTTTCCAGTCTGCCGGAACGTCTTCTTCTTCCCAGATTCTCTCGAAGAGTGGGTACAGCATCTCCACTGACGCATCCAGGTCTGCTTTCAGTGCCTCTGCTGGAATGTTGTCAGGACCCGCCGCTTTCCCGTTCTCCATCAGGGTGATGGCCTTCCTGATCTCTTCTCTGGTCGGCTTCTCGCAGCTGATCGGGAGATCCGTGTCTGCTGGTTCGATGGTTGGTGGGTTCGGGGGTGCAGGTCTATTCAGGAGTTCCTCAAAGTGATTGGCCCATCTGTTCAGCTGCTGGTCTATGCTGTTGATGATGTTCCCATGCTTGTCTTTGACGGGTCTTTCTGGCCTGCTGAACTTACCTGAGAGTCGCTTGGTGATATGATACAGCTGTTTCATGTTGCCGCTGAACGCTGCCTGCTCCGCCTCGGCTGCCAGCCCGTCCATATACTCTCTTTTATCCTTCCTGATGTTCTTCTTCACTTCTCTGTGGGCTTCTGCGTATTCTCTTTGTGCCTTGGCCTTTGCTGTTCTTGTTCTGCTGTTGTTGACATCCGCCTTCTTCTTCTTCCTATCCTCTATCTTGCTCAAGGTCTCTGATGTGATCCAATCCTTCTGTCAGTGTTTCTTTGGACCCACTACGTCCTGGCAAGATGATCTTAGTGGTTCTTTCACTTTCTGCCACCTGTTGACTTTACTGTCTTCCTCCTCTTCTAAAAGATCTTGAAGTGCTTCAAACTTGTTCTTTAGCGCCAGACTAAACTGTTCCTGTCTGTCTGTGTCTGTCTGTCTGTGTGTCTGTCTGTGTGTCTGTCTGTCTGTCTGTCTGTCTGTCTGTCTGTCTGTCTGTCTGTCTGTCTGTCTGTCTGTCTGTCTGTCTGTCTGTCTGTCTGTCTGTCTGTCTGTCTGTCTGTCTGTCTGTCTGTCTGTCTGTCTGTCTGTCTGTCTGTCTGTCTGTCTGTCTGTCTGTCTGTCTGTCTATCTGTCTGTCTGTGTGTCTGTCTGTCTGTCTGTCTGTGCGTCTGTCTGTCTGTCTGTGCGTCTGTCTGTCTGTCTGTGCGTCTGTCTGTGTGTCTGTGTGTGTGTCTGTGTGACTGTCTGTCTTCTGTCTGTCTTCTGCCTGTGTGTGTGTCTGTCTGTGTGTGGGTCTGTCTGTCTTCCTGTGTGTATGTTTGTGTCTATTTATCTGTCTGTCCATTCGTATGATCATTCGAATGCATGTGTTTGCATGCTCTTGCATAAAAGCGTCCGCTTCTTGTATGTCTATACAAAGATAAAAAATGTGCTCGCACATGGTCTATGAATGAATCTTAAGCTCCATTGTTTAGTTTAAAAATAAAATTTTCTTCCTATTTCGTATTGAAATCTGGCAACAACACATCATTGCCGATGGAATCTTGCACGACTACGGCCATGGCAAAACTGGTGTTCCACCAGGACGGGGTTCTTGGCAATTCCATCTTTGTAAGTAT
>JAWQFJ010031567.1:12500-20000 GCA_034096865.1 Theodoxus fluviatilis
AGCTCCAGTAAAATTTCAAGAGAAAAAAAAAGAGAAAAAAAGATGTTTCGTGTTTTGTTTTGTTTGAAGAGACGATTTAGTTTCTTCTGGAAATGTGAGAAAACAGTGAGCTGGATGCACGAAAATGCAACTATTTTTCCCCAGCAAAGGTTGGATTTAGTTGAGAACTATCCTCTAAGTAGCATTCAACTATTCTAATCGAATTGTTGCTCAGCATAATGTTTTGCCCTATATGAGTGGCAAACAAATATTGAATTTGATAAAACTCGTACATCATTTTGAGAATTTTTACTCTTTTCTACGTTTGCAACTACCATGCAAAACAATGCGCGAGTAGAACATCGAAAAACGCTGACACGTATTAGACCGTCCGCGAGATTTCTTGCCTATTTGCTTATTCACATGACCTCTCTCTCTCTCTCTCTCTCTCTCTCTCTCTCTCTCTCTCTCTCTCTCTCTCTCTCTCTCTCTCATGGGATCCAGACAGTCCTGAAAGCTCCAGAGTCCAGAGTTGCTGGCACATTCGCAGACAGGACGTGTAGCGGTAGCCAGCACGAGTCAAAATTTAGAGATCCTAGTTCGAGGAAAACAGAAAATTCTTGCTTCAGAAACTACATCAGCTTTGTGCGAGCTTTGTACCGAGCCAGAGGGCATGGAAGGAGGAAGAGAGAGGGACACAGAACAGCACAGCGAGCTGGCACTGAAGGTCATTGTGTGAATGTCTGAAAAGCGGACGCCGTGGTGCATCCTTGTCTTAGCAGCGCCGTCGTCCCCGCTCTGGCGCGTTTCCAGTGCCGACAAAGTGTGTGATGACCGCTGGTCAGTGCAGACCGATTGACCACACCGCGTCTCTGACCACAAATGACCATAGTGCGGAGCAGGGGCGTAGCCTCTGCGGGCAGCGGGCAGCCACGGTCCGCTGGGAATGTCACTTCATTTATGCAGCCTCCACCATCATGCGTGTCGTCGCCGTCGTCGTCGCGTTGGGAATGTTCCGAGTCAAGATGGCCTCTCCTCGAGGAGCCTGCAGAAGAAAATAGTGTGACTGTTAGGACGAAGTGGACGGAACTGGCGAGAGCACGTTGCCTAATGAAACAAGTAGTTTGTGGTTCCATTTGATTTGAACCAAAAAGTGTCAATTTTCAACTCTGAATCAGCAAATACTGTATCAGGCACCAACAGCTGAAACCGAAGTCACGCTAAACGCATACACATACACACGCATATACACACATACACACAACCTCACTCACGCAAAGCCACACAGTTCACAGTTCACAGTAATTTATTTCGCCAAGTGACATCATTTAAAAAACGAGCACGAGGAAAACTAAGTGATGAAGGCTAAAAGAAAGAAAACAAAAAGCCAAACGCACGAATCGCTTACACACCCAAATACGCCGTTTATACACACGCAGCTGCACATAGACAAGAGATAAGACTGCACCTGGAACCAAAGGGTTAACTGGTAAATGGGACAATATACAATGAACAGTTAAAGTTACTCTTTAAGAACTGTTGACAAAAGAGATACAAACTAAGAATAATACACCCCCTCCCCTTTTAAGTGACTGACGAATACATAAAGACAATGAATAATACATATGGACAGAGACACGACCACTAAGACGTACCCCCCTCCCCCATCCCACCCCCCGTCACCACATAAAAAGTATACAATAGAACAATACAAAAACAACCCTGCACAAGTGAAAGCTACAAGAAGACCAACTCTCCCCCCCCCCCCTCCCCCCCCCCTCACTACACTCAGTAGCAGTTCATATGTCCCAGAGGAAGAGCAAAAGAGAAGTGTCACTGTCACAGATGTGGAAAAGTGTGTGCGCACCGCCGACAGGATCAGCGGCGGCAAAGCTGCCTGGGGGGGTTCTGGACAGAGTTGAGCTCCGTCATCGCCGTGGAGAAGAACGAGTTCTGGAAACGGCATGTGCGCGTTTTGAGGGACCTGAAACGACGGCCAGAGGGAAGAAGCTGGAAGAGGGGACAAGCAGGATGGGTGGGGTCCGCCACAATCTTACGGGACTTGCGCACTATGCGCTGGGCGTAGATAGAGACTAGGGGGGCAGGTCACGGCCGATGATCCCGCCAGCAGCGCGCACGGCACGCTCCAGCTTGTCTTTCTGCTGTAGGGTGCCACCTCCGAACCACACACAGATGGAGAAGGTGAGAACAGTTTCCACCACAGCACGGTAGAACTGGAGCATGATCTCCGGAGACAGCCCTAACTTCTTGAGCTGCCTCAGGAAATACAGCCGCTGCTGGGCACGCCTATGGATGCCGTCAATGTTGTTGCCCCAACTGAGGTCAGAGGAGATGAGCGTGCCGAGGAACTTTAAACAGTCCACGATCTCGATGGCAACACACATACATTCACACACACACACAAACACACACACAAACACACACAAACACACACACACACACACACACACACACACACATACACACACCCACATACACACACACACACACACACACACACACACACACACACACACAAACACACACACACACACACACACACACACACACACACACACACACACACACACACACACACACACACACACACAAACACGATGCAATCCACATCATTTAGTGCTAGATTGGGGCCGATGATAAAGATGCAGTAAAGGAAGAGAACACGAATTCACGTTTTCTGAAGCGCACTCACTATCGTCATGTCGTCGTTCGTATCCCGGTTAATTCGTAACCCTCGGCGCTATTTCTACGGAACAATTGTCGTAACACCCAGCATTGCGTCATCTCTAAGTCACCCGCTTGCTCGCCATCACCGGCGGTGTTCTATGAGAAAGTGGCATACAGGCTGCAGTCACCTCTATGAAATGCTACATTGGTCGGATGGCGGTGTTTTACTAGAACTATTGTAGTCGGTTTCGGTCGACTTCAGCAAATCCGGCTCTCGCATCACGTCCAGCGCCATTCCACAGCCACCGTTTTAAAGGACTAGCAAAACTCGTCTACATGTACACAGGGGAAAACGTTCTACCAGGGGCAGTTAATCCATTACCATATCGTCATTAAAAACTAATGGGAAAAGTTTACTGTGAATTTTGCCTTTTTTCTATTCCTGGGGTCAGAGAGTCATAGTCACTGCTAACTCGTAATCGTCTCTACTAGATGTCTGTCGTTTGACATATTTTGGCATTAACGAACGGAACTCGTGCATACGACAGCTTCAGGCTTGCTGGCCAAACTCATTCATGAGCTGACAATGAGTTTAACGACGTCAGCGTTTCCAAATTGTTCCTAGTTTTCTTGCGTCGCTCGTAATAATTCTTTGCTTTAAGTCCAACCCACTTTCAAGAGCGACGAAGTGTTCCGTAGAGAGACTTGAAGTTTATATTCAGAGACACACGACCTTTTCTGGAAAGACTGATCTGTGTCTGTGGAGCAGCCTGGGTGGCCGTGAAGATCAACGCTCAACACTCCATAGTAGGAGGCCAGACGAGATCTCAGTAAATACGGGAATGGAGACAATCTAGATATACCCCCCCTTTTTTTCTTCAATTGACCTGCATAAATTGCGATGTCTCCACATGCAAACAACTGGATGAGTTAGGCGAGGACTGATAAAAACCAAGATCCAAGAGAGAAATCAGAGTGATGAGAGAGAGAGTCCGGCGCATTACAGACTGGGACACGGGTTTGGATGCTACATAACCGTCCTTTTCCAAATTACTCGAGTTTGCGAATGGCGTATTAGTGACAGCACCATGGGCAGGTGAATCTTTTGCATGTGCTCGTAGATTGAGTGGGCGGTTGCCGCAGTGTTGGAACTGAAATGGGGAGGAGAGGAAAAGGGGAGCGGAGGCGTAAAGGAAGAAAAGCATGGAGCAGGAAGAGTGGTGAAGAAGATTGATGAATGGAAAAACCTTTGCAGCCAGTCAGCGTTTTAGGCCTTTGATAACCGAATCACCAGTGACGGTTGAGGTACGAACAAGTCACTGCATCTTCTTCTTTTTTTACGAATTGCATTGGCAGACCCGGTAGGACTATTTTTACCGTCGATTTACCTGGAGGGTAGGAGAGTTGGGGTGGCGAATGGGGGGTGGGGGCAACAAGACGGAAAGAGGACACTCACCCGCTATCTCTGTGGCGCCCTGCCAACAGGCAGGGACTGGGCCAGCGTGTCCATTTCAGTCAGGATGTCTCGCAGCTCCACAAAGTGTTGCAACATCTCGGCGTCCACCACACCCTGGCGCCGTTCTGTGCGCTTGTCCACCCTCCAGTACTGGCACAGCATCCCTGCGTATCCTCGGGGACAGACGCAGCGACAGCCGCCCCACAAGCTGCCGTGCAACTCCAGGGAGCCCCCGTTGAAGCATCGGATGCCGCGACACAGAGCTTCGGGGCTGCTCTGGCATCCGGTCACCGTCAGCAGCAGCAGCAGCAGCAGCAGCTTGACCACCAGGTGTTGCCAGGGACGCGTTCTCCTGGCTATGAAACTATGGCTATTCATGTCTGTGAGAGCCGGAGATGGCATTCGGTTTGGCGTGAAGACAAGGACGGATGCCCAATGATGTCCGGAGATGTCCTCGTCACCTGGCGACAGAAAATCACAATGCAGGCGTCAACTTTGCAAGTGATCCGTCATAGCAATGAGATGTCATCGAAGTTGGCTCGGATATGTGTAGGACAGGTATGTACCTAAGTGAAACACTCATTGCCCGAATCTCACTACAAACGCCTCATCACCTTGAAGCCATTGCCTGCTGGACTTAGGGGTCTCCTCCTGTAGCTGTACCAGAGCGGCTGCAATTAGCCAAAAAGGTTAAACAGAATAGTTCAAGCATAAAGATAAAGGATTCGAAAATGCAACACAGCCAAGTCCATTAAAGGTGATCTCATCTGCCTCGACCACCCAGGGTCTTCCCACCATAAAACACTGACACCAACGATGTGTCGACGTTTCGGTACAACATCCTAAGCACCTCTTGTCAAACTGATCGGAGAAAAGGAAACAAAGGCCTGCATCTAAATTATTGGTCTTTACCATTTTCGTAAGTTTCCCTTACGGAGTTGGCGGCATCTATGTTCTGTAGAGCATTCCAACTGATGAATATTCTAGAAACAATGCATCGTTTGATTTTAAATAAAATAATCCTTTTCTAGAAGTGGATTCATTTGTTGATGTGTTTTTTTATATTCTTAATCAATAGAAATAACCATTTTTGTATGTGATCATTTATTTTTGTTTCTCTATGATGCCCAACAGCAGAAACAAATTTAAAAGAAAGCGACAGACACTTATGCAAGACTAGAAAACGACTATAGCCTCAACAACTTCCAGTCTTGTGGATCGGCGGGGTGCTCACACACACACACACACACACTGTGATGGTCTCCCATCTGTGAACTCAGCCAAGCGGATCAAGGGAATGAATAGAGAATGCAGTGATTGTTCTCCAGGCCCATCTGTGCACCAAGCCACATTTGAAGTTAGGGTTACTGGAAGAGAAGGTAGCTATTGTTATCTTGAGGTCCAAGTGCAGGTGCAGGCCAGTGTGGCGTGTCAAGCATTAAGGAAGCGCTCTGTCAGGGTCCTGTTGGAGAGCTAGAACATTAGCCCTCCCAGGGAGTAGTTAATTATACGAATTTCAATGACAATTTAGGCTGGGACTGCAGCTGTCTCCCAAAATGTGGGTGGAGTCAACGCGGTCAACCCCGGCGTGTCACACAGGAGTGGCTCGCTATTCAGCATCCAGGTTCATGAAAAGCAACGAGAGTCGTCGCCCTCTTCACTTCGGACTGACCACGCAAGCAGAGCACAAGGCTCGCCCCGGAGTCCCTGCTGAGATAGAGTATTCCCTCCAACTCGTCTCAGAGGAACAAGATCCCACCGCTGCCACCAACACTGTGATCGTCACCCCCGTCTGCTGAGGTTGGAAGATAAGTTCCCACCATCGCCACCATCGCTGCTATACTCCTTCAGCGGTAACTGTGAACCCCTACCTTCCCCTGGATAAATCTGGACTTGAAAGTCAGTAAACTCGTGTTGCAAGAACATTGTTCATCGACGAACATTTGGAGAACGTTTCCCCCTGACTCATGAGATAAGTCATCCAAGTGGAACTGAGGGTAACGTTATATTCATTAATTAAGGCTGGCCTAGTACTAACTACTCTTCTTGTGCATGCTTGATTTTTGCAGGAATATATTATAGTTTGTGATTACTTGATTAAATCATTATTAATTGATTCCTCATGACCTTTTTCTTCTGGTTTTGAGAGAAAGAGACAGCGCGAATGAAAGCAGTGACTGTTATGTGTGCAAGTCAGGCCTCATCCAACCAGTGATAAATTACCATACCCCTAGACCCAGAGGCGACTTATAACAACACACACACACACACACACACACAAAGACACATACACAAAGACACACACACATACACACACAAAGACACAGAGACAGACAGGGACAAATATACAGAGAGACAAAGCGACAGAGACAGATATACAGAGAGACAGAGAGACGGAGACAGACACACAGAGAGACAGAGAGATGGAAAGGGGGAGGCGGAGGGCAGAGGTCATGAAACAACAAAACGTCATAACACTTTACCCATGGTGTGACGATTGTGACAGCACCACCTCTTACAAAGGATGTACTCGCTCAAATGATTACCTGTCCCACCGCTAATGAATCGGGGTTACAGCTGTGATAAACACATCATTTGTCAAACTTTAAAAAAATGTTCTTGTGGTTAAGACAACGCAATGAAAGAGTCAGCAGAAATAGATCAAGTGGATTTTTTAAATCGGAAACTTCGGACGCAACACACAAATCTACGGCACTAATCGTACAGCACTTATCTTGGCAAACACATGTACGTGCATGTACAGAGGACAGGGTAAGCGGCTCACCTCCGATTCCGTAGCACTTCAACAGGTGGGACGGTCCGTGGAATGCGGAAGCCCTGCAGGCAGTACAGAATGCGGCAGTCCTGCAGGCAGTACAGAATTCGGTCCGTACCGGAAGCTGGGCAGGAAGGAGCACGTGGCTGGTGACGTGCAGCGTCTTCTCGTACGTTCTCGCGCTCTTTCTCTCTCTGTTCCTCCCGCACGCTCCCTGTCGACTGAAGGCCGCTCTAGTGCGGGCCCATTTATGTGCTTCATGTGGCCTGCCCCTTTCCTGAGGATGGCCCATCCCTCTCCCCTGTGTGTGCGTCTGTGTGTTCATGTATGTGCGTGTGTGTGTGTGCGCGCGCAGTGGCCGTATGTGTGGACGCCCCTTTCCTCCGTCCAGCCTGTGTGCTGCCTATTTCCTGCCTTTGCCTGCCACTCATCGCCTTGCTGTCCGCAGCTCCGCCCTCTCACCGCCCCCGCCTCCACTCTACCTGAGCACGTCAGCGCAACCTGTTGGAGGCCCAGCCTCAGTAGCATGAAGAGCGACGGCGTCGCCGGCAGGGGAGCGATTTGCTTCGTCCCATCTCCCGACGCCTGGGCCGCGGTACCC
>JAWQFJ010031567.1:22500-40000 GCA_034096865.1 Theodoxus fluviatilis
ATGATGATCTTTCTATGAGAGTTCATGTGAACAAAGTTTGCCAGTTTGCTTACTACGAGTTAAGGAAAATTAGCACTATTCGTCACTATCTTTCACAACGGGCCACTCAAACCCTTGTCACTTCCCTTGTTCTGTCCCGTCTTGATTATGGAAATTCTCTTCTTGCCGGCATTCCTGACACTGCTAAACAAACTGCAACAAGTCCAAAACACTGCTGTTAGATTAGTTTTTAGATGTCCCAAGAGAACTCCCACATCCAAACTCCTTCGTGCACTGCATTGGCTCCCCGTCGCTCAGAGGATAGAGTAGAAGCTAGCCACTATGTGTTTCAACTTCTTCAATCAAACTGCACCACACGCACTCAAAGAAATTCTCACTGTTCCAGTTCCCTCATTTTTTTGGTTGCTTACCACGCTAGTCAAAGGCAACTAAATACAGTAATCCCGTCACTTAAAAAGTAATCGCTGCAGTAATATGCAACGGCCATTTAAGTCAATTATTGCAATAAAACAGTCTTCAAAAATCCTACGCTGGTTGCTTTTTACCTCCAACGTGATACCGGCTTCTGTTTCTTCCGCCTGATAGCGTCGTATGTCCTTTCGCCGCCGAGTCGATCGCGTCTCATGGTTGTTATGGAACACGCCTCTCACTTGCTCGCCTTGTCTTAGTGTCCCCAGATAGTTCTCTCAAGCCCGCTGTGAAAGGGTCTTCGAAGGCCACTCGCAGTTGCATCGCAAGCGTCGTGAAGATTGTGGAACGTAGGCGTCATACGTTCATGAAGCTTCAGCCCTGAGCGACTTGATTTATAACAGTGGTCAAGTCTCTCACGTCGATTGCAGTTAAGGCGGTTGAGTAACTTCAGGACTGATGTGTGAGCGAACGTTAAATTTTGTATTAAATACTTTGCACGCTGTTGACCCTGTCAGCTTTGCCTCGCTGTGGTGCGATCATCCTTGTGCGGCCGTGAGCCAGCATCGGGTTGGAATACCCTCCTTGGAGTGGAGAGGGCTGACTGCGTGCCGGCACGTGTCGTCAAAGGATTGGACAAATGGCTCAGAGATCAGAGGTAGAACGTCTAGCGGTTTGAAACCCATGCGTGTGTGGGTAACAAGCTGCCATGAAAAACCAGCATTATACCTCCGTCACTTCCGACAAGGTGAGACTGGCCGCAGCCTGTTCCCGTTGGTCTGTGGAGTTGGTGATGACGAGAACATTTCTTTGTGAGTGTTGACTTCGGAAGGTAAAGTCGCACACCGTCTCAAAGCAGATAAGGTATAATGATGATTGGGTTTGCACCATCTGTGTCCGGTTGTTGCAAGAATAATGATGAAAGGGTATTTGATTTTATCCGTGATGTCTATCTCTTGAGTAGACAGTAATGACGGGGTCAGTGTGCAGATTATCTCCTACCCTTGCTGGTTCCATACCTGTGTACTCCTCAACACGGGGGGAGGCGATTTCCCCCAAAGTTGGACTGAGTAGCTACGACTGCTGTTTTACCACGACACGAGAGAGTGAGAAAGAGAGAGTGAAAGAGAGAGAGAGAGAGAGAGAGAGAGAGAGAGAAAGAGAGAGAGAGAGCGAAAGAGAGAGAGAAAGAAAGAGAGAGAGAAAAAAAGAGAAGAGAGAGAGAGAAAAGAGAGAGAGAAGAGAGAGAGAGAGAGAGAGAGAGAGAGAGAGAGAGAGAGAGAGAGAGAGAGAGAGAGAGAGAGAGAGAGAGAGTTAAGACTTCACTTTATTTCGGCCGACGACCCATCAAAGGAATAAAAGTTAAATGAGTAATGGTTCAATAAACACGTGTTAAAAGGTAGCAATATACATTAGTAGGCTGACACATGCAATACAAGCGATTATACTGCATATCGAACATTGACAAAAATTATTAAGTTTTTTGTTTTTATTTGTGCTATATTGAATTAGTGCTTGTATACACATTATCTATCCGAGTAATATCTATACAAATGTGTGTACACAACTTTCAGACAGGCAGAAATTTAGTTTTACATAATTTATTTGCCAAGTCTAAATTTTCCTCGACCTTTTTGTTCGTAGTTTGAGAGCATAAAATATATACATTGCAACATCTCTCGTTTTTGTGGTATCATTACGTTTGAGAAGAGTTTTCAGCTTTATATATGTACTCCCATTTGTGTGTTTTTCGATATATTTCTTTCGAAGATCATTGTAGTTATTGCAATCGAACATGAAATGTTCTTCATTTTCTACTTCATTATTACATAATGGACAAAGGTTATTAAAATTATCATATGCCCGATATCGCTTATTTATTTTTAAGTCACACAGTCCTAATCTGAATCTAATGAAGACATCTCTGAACTTTTTGATAGTGATATCATTCAAATAACGTTCACATTCTAGTCTACTTTTGAATTTCCTGTACATCATAAATCGTTCGCTACTGTTCAACATGGAAAACCAAGAGAGAGAGAGAGAGAGAGAGAGAGAGAGAGAGAGAGAGAGAGAGAGAGAGAGCGAGAGAGAGAGAGTTCAGACTGAGAGAGAGAGTTCAGACTGAGAGAGAGAGAGAGAGAGAGAGAGAGAGAAAGAGAGAGAGAAAGAGAGCGCCTCTTTCTCTCGTCCTCGACACGAGTCAAACAGCCCCTGTCCCAACCAAAGCAGGCATATGAATGTAGGGACGGAGGTAGATGTATGAGTTGGGGGTGGACGGATGTTGATGCAAGTAGATGGAGATAGACGGAGGTAGATGCAGGTAAATGGAGGCAGGTAGAGGTAGATAAAGGTAGATTAAGGCACAGTCTTCTGCCAACAGACTTGCTTGAACAAGTGAGACTGCAAACGTCAGGAGCCAAGCCCTTCCTAAATCTTCGTTTGCGAAGCCAAGCCAAAATGATGATAACCCAATTCACCGCAATCAACAAGAAAATCGATTATCTCGAAATTTCCCTTCGATGATTATGACAGCCATGTAGTTTCGAAGTCGGAGTACCTTTGAAACTGGATATCGGCTGGGCATAGGCGGGGGCAGATTTCTGCAGGACACAGAGATCACATCTCCAGTGTGGGACAGGCAGACATGTCCAGTGTGGGACAGGCAGACATGTCCAGTGTGGGACAGGCAGACATGTCCAGTGTGGGACAGGCAGACATGTCCAGTGTGGGACAGGCAGTTATGTCCAGTGTGGGGCAGGCAGACATGACCAGTGTGGGACAGGCAGACGTGTCCAGTGTGGGACAGGCAGTCATGTCCAGTGTGGGACAGGCAGACATGTCCAGTGTGGGACAGGCAGACATGTCCAGTGTGGGACAGGCAGACATGTCCAGTGTGGGACAGGCACACATGTCCAGTGTGGGACAGGCAGACATGTCTAGTGTGGGACAGGCAGACATGTCCAGTGTGGGACAGGCAGATATGTCCAGTGTGGGACAGGCAGACCCAATCGCAGGGGTTGCAGATGAAGGTGATGAGATTTCACGGTTCTTCGTCCTTCTCCTTTTGTCTTCATTCAGTAGTTTCCCTTGCTTAAGCATGACAGAATTATAATGTCACCTGATAGGTCGCAGCCAAACACAGTTTGTTTCAGGCGCATCACGTCGAAGATCAAATTCTATGGATGGCTCAGCTCGGGCACGAGCATGCGTGACATTGCCAAAAGAGGACGCCGGTGAAAGTGAGTTAGTGCGCACTTTTGAGAATGTATTTTCTGATCGATGGAAATGCGGGTACCACAGGGGCTGCAAAAATGCAGTGGTAGGTAACTGCGATAACATGAACCAGTGCTAATAAGCATATCATTCAGACAGGCAGTGACGGTACCATCCTCGTCCAGGCAGTTTACCACTCCAGGAATTATCGTGCGTTTCATCTGTGTTTTTAAATTGAATGTACTCAGATATTCTACCATAGATCCTTGCGGCCGCAGTTGGGCCAACCCATATGATGCCAACAGTTTTGAACACTAAACTAAAAAAAAATCATTTAATAATTCATTGATCGTCTATTTGTTTGGGGTCTTAACGTTTGCACTGTAGATTGTCGTTTTTAGGATACAGCTGGCGAGGTACCCATGTTTTGACCCCGGATATGATTTGGTTATTCATGTTATTAAAGTTTTTTGCACGACTAAAATGTATAATTCACACCACAATTTGCATCTCAGTATCTGATACTGCTCGAATAACAACATCATCGTATTAATTTTTAAATATAACTAACTAAAGAACAATTCATTAAAGTGACATAGAACATTCTCTGAGACACGCTTATTCCAAATCTGTGTTCGGATTCTTTGTAGCTTTTACTGACCTGGAGTCTGTAGGGAACGAACAGGCCTTTGTCTTTCATGTAAATAGATGCTCCCAAGGAAACTGCCCTCCCCAGCCTCGGCGTATCTAATCCTTGCCCACAGAGTTTTGTAAATATGGCACACTCTTGTTTGATACGGCAACGATTCGTTTAGATCAATTTGAGTTTCCTTTTGAACAAGGAGGAGGGCGAGCTCGATGGGGAGACAGCGTGGGACTAGTGACCGTGGTAGTGCGGGGATTGGTATGAGCCACTTCTGCGGCTGGCCTCTTTTAGAAATGGATGAATACGGCATGAGAAGTGCATCGATCGAGAGATATGCTGCTTGCTCTCTATACAGACATATGTGAAACAGTCAGACGTAGAGAACATGAAGACTTGGGGTTTGTTACATGACACACTCCCTACATTGGTACTTTTAAACTATCTATGGCAAGTCGGCGCATCTCATCAAACAAAACACGCAGACGCAGTGAGACCTGCAGATGAAAAAGACAGTTTAGCACCTCTGTATATATGTATGCCTCTTGGGTGGTGCCATATGTTGCTCGGTGTTCTGCTGAGTGTCTGCCGAAAAAGCCGTGTCTTGTACATGTACAGTCGTATGTAGTGACTAGGCAACCATACAGCTTCTCGTTGTTCTAATTGTCAAAACTCAATGCCTGGCAGACGCTTATGTTTATTGTCGACTCGAGAGACTAATACATGTTTCGTCTTTTCGCCGACACCATTGCCTTTGTTTTGACCCTCCCCTCAAGTCCACCCCCTCATCTCCACCATCTCCTTGACAGTCCGATCTCTCTGCCCAAAACTCTTCATTCCAGGCATTGCTGGACAGAGGTGACAGCAACCTCGTGGCCAACTGAATGTCCACCAGCAATGAGGATGAGGTCCGCCACGCCCCCCTGGCCTGCACCCTCCGCTGCCACGGCTGCCCTTCCTCCGCCTGACTGCCCAGAGAATTCATGCGTGAAGGTGTTTGCATCACACCATGCTGCAGGGCAAAGTGTGACATTCCCTCCTCGCTTACTTCATAGCAGAGAATTCCACCACCCCCTTTACGTGTGCCCATCCAAGCCTCGCTCTCCCTCTCTCTTTCTCCCCCCCCCCCCCCCCTCTCTGTCCATCCTTCCCTCTCTCTCCCCCCCCTCTCTTTCTCTCTCCCCCTCCCCCCTCTCATGAGTCCTGCTTTCATGCATGTTTCAGGCGTCTCTTTTTCTTTTCCGTGTTTGGAATATCTTCCTTTCATGCATATCTCGCTCTGATGCACTTTGCTTTCTATCCTGTTGTAGGCGTCTCTTTTCTTTTCCCTATGTGGAATCCCTTTGACTTATGCATATCTCGTTCTGATTAAATTTGCTTTCTTGCCTATTTGAGGCGTCTCTTTCTTTCCCACGTGGAACTCCTTTTCCTTTTGTCTTGCTCATCTGTCCTCTAGTGCCGGCCTATCTCTTGAACTCGTCTCGTTTCACAGTGCACCTTTCTTGTGTACAGTGGCCCTATTTTTCTACCGTACCCCTTAAGCCCCGGTCTCAGTGCACTTGCGGATGCAAAGAGGATGTAAAACGTAAAAAAATATTGCCATCCGTTGGAAACCGTTATGCATCCGTTGTGTACTCATTGCATTCGTGTTTCATACGCTCTATCCATTGAGCATCCGTCCACTGTGATTTCATCCGCGCAAAATGTTTTGAGCTGCACAAAACTTTTAGAACGGATGAACGTACGATGTAAATCCGCGACGCATACGAGCAGCAAACGTACTATGTTCGTAAACATCCGTTAAACGTCCACTGTATCCTCTCTGCATCCTCTGGGGATCCTCGCGACTCGCATCCGCTGCAGGTGAAAACGGAAAGAGAAAGGAAAGATAAGGTACATGGAACGTCTATACATTGTTAGTAGCACGGAAATAGAAAGGATGTAAGCGTATGCATCTCGTATATAAAGTATTCTAAACAGACACAACGTTTGTATCTGGGATGTATCTCGTATATTTAGGATGTCCAGAGTATGTAGAAGGACAATTTGCGGACTCCCGATATTTTGTATAAATGGAGGAGAAAATCATCTGGATCTCAGTATGGGTCGGGCAGCTGTGGTGTACAGACCTCATCACCCTCGGTCTTGGTCTTCAGCATCATAATTTGTTCTCCACCATGGATGATCAAAGAGTCCATCTGATAGCTGCGCTCATTCAACAGCAGAACCACAACCTGTTCAGACTGTCTCAAGTTTTAGACAGAAGGAGAAGGAGAAGAAGAAGACGTCAAAAAGCTGTGTGGGTCCGAGAATGGATCGAGAGAAGAATGGAGTTTGGACTGTATAACCAGTTGATGGTGGAGTTGAGGAATGAAGACCCTCGTGAATTCCATCACTTCATGAGGATGCCACCAGCCATGTTTGACGAACTTGTAGACCCAGGTTGACCAAGCCAAGCATCAACTTCCGTCCCAACCTGGACCCTGGACTGAAGGTGGCACTGACTCTGCGGCACCTAGCCTCTATAACCACATACAGAAACATGCAGTATGCATGGAGTGTGCCACACAACAGCATCAGCAATGTCGTGAGAGAAGTTAATTGTACAGGCCATCATTGAAGAATACGCGCACGAGCTCCTCGGGTGCCCCACCACTGAACAAGGCTGGAGACAACTTGCAGAAGATTGGTATCTGAGATGGAATTTTTCCCACACCGTTGGAGCCATAGATGGGAAGCACGTGGCCTGCAAAGCACCAGCCAACTCAGGGTCCACCTATTACAACTACAAGGGCTTCTTTAGCATCATCCTCTTTGCCATGGTTGATGCTGACTACAAGTTCATCTACATCGATGCTTCAGGCAACGGGTCAGCTTCAGATGCCCAGATATACAACGCAAGTGACCTCAAGGATGGGCTGGAACGCAACCTCATCATGGGGTTTCCAGGCCCAGACCCCCTTCCCCATGACACACAAGATGTGCCCTACTTCATAGTTGGTGATGACGCGTTCGCCCTCAGAAACTACCTCATGAAGCCGTACAGTTCAAGACACCTCACCCGTGAAGAGAGGATCTTCAACTACAGGCTGTCCAGGGCAAGACGGGTGGTGGAGAACGCCTTCGGCATCCTGGCCAACAGGTTCCAGATACTTCTAACCACCATGCAGCATGACCCAGAGACTGTGAGGAGAATCGTGGAAGCTTGCTGCATCCTGCACAATCTCATGCGCACCCGACACCCAGTGTTGCAGAACAGACTTGTCGACCGTCAGCAAGGGAACGGGGACATGGAGCCTGGTGAATGGAGGCAAGGACGTAACCTGATGGACACAGTGGATGTACAAGGCTCCAACAGAGCTTCACGTGAAGGGAAGAAGCTGCGTAACCTCCTGAGGCACTGGTGCAACTCCCAGCTGGATCAGTGGAGTGGCAAGAGAGGATGATAGATGATTAGAATGGATATACTGCCTTGAGACTGTTGCATTAAAGAACACTGCATTACTATGTTGTATACTTTTAGCTGCTTATTTTTATTAGATGTACATTGTGGGTTGCTACAATGGATAAATTATTAAACAGCTTTGCTTTAATGTAAAATGTGTTGATTACTGAATAAATTGCTCTTGATAATAAAAGTTCATATGTGTGGCAGCTGGGATGGTGTACTATCCAGTCCCAGTATGGTTGCACTGCAAGCCGGCATTTCCCCAAGCCCAAAAGTCTTTTCCCAAAATAATAATAAAGTACAGCATCCCTTGTGGAAAGGGCCCTCTTTGCCCATCAATAAAAATAATAAAATATAAAGAGCAAACTGTGGCCAACTGATCCCATGCCAGACTGTGTTGGTGGACCATCGCATGCTGCTATGGTTACCAACACTTTATTAAGTAAACAAAACATTTCTAAAAGTGAACAATATCTTTCCGCTGTATGCTGACTGCGTGCGTGTTGCATTCTTTTATAACCACGGAGCTGACGCAATTCATACCCCCCGCATGCGCAGTGAACGGTTTGTATCTGATATTCATCCGCGCGGCCTCCCCTTTGTTTCCGTTAGGCGTACGTGATGCATCCGCTTCATCCGCTATGCGTCTGCTTCGCCATTATCCCCGGTTACCCCTTCGAAGCTGTCATCCACTTTCATCCTCTAGGCATCCTATGAACATCCGTTTAGCATCCCCGCCACATACTACCCACTTCCGTTATTTTCCGTTCTGTTTTCGCAAATGTTCGGCAATTTTGTCCATTTTTGGAGCGGATGAGACCGGATGAAGCTTTTGCTCGTCCGCTGTGTCCTTTTTGCATACGTTTTGTGTCCATCGGCCACTGAGACCGGGCCTTTACTCTTCAACCTGTGGGTTGGAGGGAAGAATAAACCCTCTGCACTTTCCCACGCATTTCGTGACAGACAAATGAATAAGCCAATGACGTTTTATGGCTTGTTAGCCTTTGTAGGCAATGTAAGGCCATTGATAAAAAAACACTAGAGCCGGCAAGGGTAAGAGACATTCAAATCTCAATTCCATAGGTAAACGTCTTTTACGAAACACGGTGGGAGCCGCGGTGGGTCGATTCTTGCCCCCTATCCACCGGGGTCGTAAGAAGTGAAAAAGTAAGGACAGAGAGACTTTACTATTTCAAACACTCACCCGCTCTAGTGATTTTCGTGACCAGTGGCCTTAGCCTACAAAGGCTGATAAATCTCGAAACTCTTTCCAACATCATCAGTCATCGTTTCTCCTCTCTCCTCAGTAATGATTCCCTTGCTGATGCGGTGTCCTCTCCATTTCAGCAGAACAGTTCTCCCTGTTAGACTCTCCTCTGTTGTATAACTTCTCTCTTCCTTCATCGATACAATCTATCTTGTGTAGCAGTCTCACAAACAGCAGTCACCCCCGAATTGCAAGTCGCGACAGCATTAAAAACTTTTTTAGACAAAAGAAATGTACAGAAGACTATCTTTGCAGTTCCTACCAGAATATCGAGGCAACCATGGCAATTGCATACGGAACACACACACACACACACACACACACACACACACACACACACACACACACACACACACACAAAACGTTGTATGCAGACTTTGACGTACATGAGGTCTGCAGTGGGTGGACACTCCTGCCGCTGATCCACAGGGCAAAGGTCAGTCGGTGTGGAACACATTTGCCAACTGTCGAAGGACATTTAGGGCGCTCTTCATCGATTGCCAAAATTGTCACAATGGGCGAAAGCTATATATACCAGTCTGACCAATAGAAATGAGCAATAAAACTTGTGTCTGCCCTCTCTTTACGGAAAAGTTTCCATGAGGGTCAGCAGAACTAGAGAAGCGTCGTAGACCGGTGCCGTGAATCCTTGTATGACGTCAGGCATCTGTGGATCAAGGTCAGGCTTGACTGCTGTGTGCCCAGGGTGTCGGGCACTGCACTCACTGCTGCCAGGGCAAAGCTCCAAAATCAATCTGCAAGTTTACCCCGATATCAGCTGCTGAAGATGATGAAAGCGTCAACGACTACGACAACGACGACAACCACGACCACGACGCCGATGATATGATGATGGATGGATGGATGGATGGATGGTGGATGGTGGATGAATGGATGGTGGATGGATGGATGGCGGATGGATGAATGGCGGACGGATGACTGAAGACTGACGGATGACTGACGACTTACGGATGACTGACGACTGACGGATGACGATGACTGATGAATGACTGACGACTGATGGATGACTGATGACTGATGGATGACTGACGACTGACGGATGACGACGACTGATGAATTACTGACGACTGATGGATGACTGATGACTGATGAATGACTGACGACTTACGGATGACTGACGACTGATGGATGACTGACGACTGATGGATGACTGATGACTGATGGATGACTGACGACTGATGCATGACTGACGACTGATGGATGACTGACGATTGATGGATGACTGATGACTGATGGATGACTGATGACTGATGACTGATGACTGATGATGACTGATGACTGACTGATGACTGATGACTGATGACTGATGACTGACTGATGACTGACTGATGACTGATGACTGACTGATGACTGATGATGACTGATGACTGATGATGACTGATGACTGATGGATGACTGATGACTGATGGATGACTGACGACTGATGGCTGACTGACGACTGATGGATGACTGACGACTGATGGATGACTGATGACTGAAGGATGACGACGACTGATGGATGACTGACGACTGATGGATGACTGATGACTGATGGATGACTGACGACTGATGGATGACTGACGACTGATGGATGACTGACGACTGATGGATGACTGATGACTGATGGATGACTGATGACTGATGGATGACTGATGACTGATGGATGACTGACGACTGATGGATGACTGACGACTGATGGATGACTGACGACTGATGGATGACTGATGACTGATGGATGACTGATGACTGATGGATGACTGATGACTGATGGATGACGGACAACTGACGGATGACGACGATGACGATGATTCAGTCTGATACACAAACATGTTTGATCAGTATTACACTCAAAGTTAATTGCTTGTGTATGGATCGCCCACAAGTATCTTGTCCGAGTCATTTCATTCAAAAGCGTGTCGCTTAATTAAGGCAGTTTGCCCATACAAAAATGTGTTGTTTGCATCATGTTTACACAAAAAAGTTTTGTGTGTCAGAAAAATGTGTTGCTCGTGTCTTACACACAAAAATGTTGTGTTTGTGTCTGTCTTACATACACAATCGAGCAGTTCCGGTCAAATGTTACTCGTGTCGATCTGCAGAAAACTGAGTTGTTTATATCTTAAACACACACAAAATATGCTGTTTGTGTCGATCTTCAGTAAAATGTGTTGATTACATCTTAAACACACACACACACACGCTGTTTGTGTCGATGTTACGGGGATATTTTAAAACACAAGGTCCGGGTTAAGCGACATCAAGACTCATGCACAAGCCATAACAGTCATTCTTCAGCAAAATGTTTTGATTACATCTTACACACACACACACACACACACACACACACACACACACGCATACATACACACACGTGTGCTGTTTGTGTCGATCTTCAGCAAAATGTGTTTGTTTGTTTTTTGGCGTCGATTTTACTCATGAAACATCCGTTGTCAGTTTCAGTGTATCACAATACTGCTGTTTGTGTCCATCTGACTGGCACGAAAATGCGTTGTGTGTGTCAGTCTCACACACAAAACGTGTTGTATGTGTCGATCTTAATCACGCAAAAACGTGTTGAGTGTGCCGATCTTACTCATGCAAAAACGTGTTGAGTGTGCCGATCTTACTCATGCAAAAACGTGTTGTATGTGTCGATCTTACTCATGCAAAAACGTGTTGAGTGTGCCGACCTTACTCATGCAAAAACGTGTTGTATGTGTCGACCTTACTCATGCAAAAACGTGTTGTATGTGTCGATCTTACTCATGCAAAAACGTGTTGTATGTGTCGATCTTACTCATGCAAAAACGAGTTGTTTTTGTCGATCTTACTCATGCAAAAACGTGTTGTATGTGTCGATCTTAATCACGCTAAAACGTGTTGTGTGTCGATCTTACTCATGCAAAAACTTTGTGTCGATCTTACTCATGCAAAAACGTGTTGTGTGTGTCAATCTTAATCACGCAAAAACGTGTTGTGAGTGTCAATCTTACTCATGCAAAAACGTGTTGTATGTGTCGATCTTAATCACGCAAAAACGTGTTGTGAGTGTCAATCTTACTCATGCAAAAACTTTGTGTCGATCTTACTCATGCAACAACGTGTTGTGAGTGTCAATTTTACTCATGCAACAACGTGTTGTATGTGTCGATCTTAATCACGCTAAAACGTGTTGTGAGTGTCGATTTTACTCATGCCAAACCGTGTTGTCTGTGTCGACCTTACTCATGCAAAACCATGTTGTTGGTGTCAATCTTACTCATGCAAAAACGTGTTGCTTGTGTCAATCTTACTCATGCAAAAACGTGTTGTTTGTGTAAATCTTACTCATGCAAAAACTTTGTGTCGATCTTACTCATGCAACAACGTGTTGCTTGTGTCGATTTTACTCACGCCAAACCGTGTTGTCTGTGTCGACCTTACTCATGCAAAACCATGTTGTTTGTGTCGATCGTACTCATGCAAAAAGCTTTGTGTTGCTCTTACTCATGCAAAAACGTGTTGTTTGTGTCAATCTTACTCATGCAAAAACGTGTTGTTTGTGTCAATCTTACTGATGCAAAAACGTGTTGAGAGTGCCGATCGTACTCGTGCAAACCCGTGTTGTAGGCTTATGTGTCATGTTACTCATGCAAAAACGTGTTGTATGTGTCAATCTTACTCATGCAAAAACGTGTTGTTTTTGTCAATCTTACTCATGCTAAAAAGTGTTGTATGTGTCGATCTTACTCGTGCAAAAACGAGTTGTTTTATGTCAATCTTCCTCGTGCAAAAACGTGTTGTGTGTGTCAATCTTACTCATGCAAAACGTGTTGTATGTGTCAATCTTACTCATGCAAAACGAGTTTTTGTCAATCTTACTCATGCAAAAACGTGTTGTATGTGTCAATCTTACTCATGCAAAAACAAGTTGTATGTGTCAATCTTACTCATGCAAAAACGTGTTGTATATGTCAATCTTACTCATGTAAAACGTGTTATGTGTGCCAATTTTACTCATGCAAAAACGCGTTGTCTGTATCGATGTTACTAATGCGAACCCGTGTTGTTTTGTCGACCTTATGTCTAAACGTGTTGTGTCGGTCTGACAAGACGTGCTTGCTGGATCGACCTGAAGGCCATGGCCTTGACGCATGCGTGTTGTCCTTGTGACCTGGTCAAACATTGGTATCTATGTGTAGCTGTGTGTGGAATGGCTGAGACATACAGACTTTGGTTGAAAGCCGACTGGTCGCGCTGTTGGCAAGGAGATGGAGACGAAACGTGCACCAGGAGAGTCGAAAAGCCTAATCCGGTAGTCGGTTTCGATGTATTTTATAAGTTTTCTTGACAGTTCACATCAGACGGAATCCATGGAGCATCAGTGACTGACAAGGCATTGTTCCCACCTGCAAACTCTGTACGTCACTCTCTACAGTCATTTCAGGAGGACTCACTCACCTAAAGGCATTGTTGCACCTGTAGCACCCGTAGCTCTCACTTGTTGCACTGTTGTAGCATTCATTTTACCCGCGTACCCTCTTGCTCAAAAGCTGTGTACTAACTGGACGGAGTCCCTGATTACTTCGCCGAAGTTACATCTTCGCGTAAGTGAATTATGGGTTTTGCCATGTGTCTGGAGTTCAAAGGAGTCATCAGCGATTGTGTTGTTCGAACTCCAATGTACACTCCGACGATGTGACCGTTGCTGCAACCTCATTGGCTGGTCAGCTCTTTCGCTCCTGGCGGCTAGTTGTTTTCTGTAACTCAAGTAAATGACCTCTGTCCGCCATTATCCCCTTTAATCTGTAAGCTAACACTCAATTTAAACATTACTGACACACATACAAAGAAACGTGATTAAAGAACAGTATCAATTTATCATAGCAATATGTGGAATATATTGATATTTCATTTGAATTGCTTTTTCTAAAATTTAAATCATCGTATGGGTTGAAGTAGGTTCGACTAAGTTTGGTTCACTGAGCTATTTTATACTACATTGCTTATCATGTAGCTCAGGTGTTCGGCCAGTGACGTATTCATTTTTGTTTTCTCCGGGTACTACACCCAATTAGGAGCGTTTGGAGAATGAGGTGGAATAAAATATAGTGACATTGATTTCGTCATGTGATACTTCAAAACATTCCCTTACCGAACTAAGCCTCGTAACTAGGCAACTGACTGTGTTGGGGGCGCTTGCAGTAGCTGAAAACTTCTACAATGATCTAGAAATTTTCAACTTTCTACAACGCTTTGTTACCGTTTCTGCCTGGGTAATTTACGCTATTTTCAGGTCGACGTGAAGCTGGGAGTGGATGGCGGACGTGTGGTGTAAGGGCGTGGCGTGGCGGGAGTGGATGGCGGACGTGTGGTGTAAGGGCGTGACGTGGCGGGAGTGGATGGCGGACGTGTGGTGTAAGGGCGTGGCGTGGCGGGAGTGGATGGCGGACGTGTGGTGTAAGGGCGTGGCGTGGCGGGAGTGGATGGCGGACGTGTGGTGTAAGGGCGTGGCGTGGCGGGAGTGGATGGCGGACGTGTGGTGTAAGGGCGTGGCGTGGCGTGGCGGGAGTGGATGGCGGACGTGTGGTGTAAGGGCGTGGCGTGGCGGGAGTGGATGGCGGACGTGTGGTGTAAGGGCGTGGCGTGGCGGGAGTGGATGGCGGACGTGTGGTGTAAGGGCGTGGCGTGGCGGGAGTGGATGGCGGACGTGTGGTGTAAGGGCGTGGCGTGGCGGGAGTGGATGGCGGACGTGTGGTGTAAGGGCGTGGCGTGGCGGGAGTGGATGGCGGACGTGTGGTGTAAGGGCGTGGCGTGGCGGGAGTGGATGGCGGACGTGTGGTGTAAGGGCGTGGCGTGGCGGGAGTGGATGGCGGACGTGTGGTGTAAGGGCGTGGCGTAGCGGGAGTGGATGGCGGACGTGTGGTGTAAGGGCGTGGCGTGGCGGGAGTGGATGGCGGACGTGTGGTGTAAGGGCGTGGCGTGGCGGGAGTGAATGGCGGACGTGTGGTGTAAGGGCGTGGCGTGGCGGGAGTGGATGGCGGACGTGTGGTGTAAGGGCGTGGCGTGGCGGGAGTGGATGGCGGACGTGTGGTGTAAGGGCGTGGCGTGGCGGGAGTGAATGGCGGACGTGTGGTGTAAGGGCGTGGCGTGGCGGGAGTGGATGGCGGACGTGTGGTGTAAGGGCGTGGCGTGGCGGGAGTGGATGGCGGACGTGTGATGTAAGGGCGTGGCGTGGCGGGAGTGGATGGCGAACGTGTGGTGTAAGGGCGTGGCGTGGCGGGAGTGGATGGCGGACGTGTGGTGTAAGGGCGTGGCGTGGCGGGAGTGGATGGCGGACGTGTGGTGTAAGGGCGTGGCGTGGCGGGAGTGGATGGCGGACGTGTGGTGTAAGGGCGTGGCGTGGCGGGAGTGGATGGCGGACGTGTGGTGTAAGGGCGTGGCGTGGCGGGAGTGGATGGCGGACGTGTGGTGTAAGGGCGTGGCGTGGCTGGAGTGAATGGCGGACGTGTGGTGTAAGGGCGTGGCGTGGCGGGAGTGGATGGCGGACGTGTGGTGTAAGGGCGTGGCGTGGCGGGAGTGGATGGCGGACGTGTGGTGTAAGGGCGTGGCGTGGCGGGAGTGGATGGCGGACGTGTGGTGTAAGGGCGTGGCGTGGCGGGAGTGGATGGCGGACGTGTGGTGTAAGGGCGTGGCGTGGCGGGAGTGGATGGCGGACGTGTGGTGTAAGGGCGTGGCGTGGCGGGAGTGAATGGCGGACGTGTGGTGTAAGGGCGTGGCGTGGCGGGAGTGGATGGCGGACGTGTGGTGTAAGGGCGTGGCGTGGCGGGAGTGGATGGCGGACGTGTGGTGTAAGGGCGTGGCGTGGCGGGAGTGGATGGCGGACGTGTGGTGTAAGGGCGTGGCGTGGCGGGAGTGGATGGCGGACGTGTGGTGTAAGGGCGTGGCGTGGCGGGAGTGGATGGCGGACGTGTGGTGTAAGGGCGTGGCGTGGCGGGAGTGGATGGCGGACGTGTGGTGTAAGGGCGTGCGGTGGCGGGAGTGGATGGCGGACGTGTGGTGTAAGGGCGTGGCGTGGCGGGAGTGGATGGCGGACGTGTGGTGTAAGGGCGTGGCGTGGCGGGAGTGGATGGCGGACGTGTGGTGTAAGGGCGTGGCGTGGCGGGAGTGGATGGCGGACGTGTGGTGTAAGGGCGTGGCGTGGCGGGAGTGGATGGCGGACGTGTGGTGTAAGGGCGTGGCGTGGCGGGAGTGGATGGCGGACGTGTAGTGTAAGGGTGTGGCGTGGCGGGAGTGGATGGCGGACGTGTGGTGTAAGGGCGTGGCGTGGCGGGAGTGGATGCTTCAGCAGCGCTCATTAGCAACGAAAGGACTTAGGCCTCGGTCAGCTGTCCTCCCACCTCCCTCCCTCCCCTTGCCCCCTCCTCCTTTGCACGGCTGCGTAGTCGGCGTCACTGGGCAGCCGTGGCAGGCATTGAGA
Organism: Theodoxus fluviatilis; assembly: GCA_034096865.1. NCBI lineage: Eukaryota > Metazoa > Mollusca > Gastropoda > Cycloneritida > Neritidae > Theodoxus > Theodoxus fluviatilis. Next base: position 38,942 of record JAWQFJ010031567.1, read on the forward strand.
GCAAGAAGGGACTGGACAAGGCCGACAGTGACTCTGAGCCAGATTGACAGCAAGGCTTGCTCCTGTCTTCTCGGGCCATGGCCGTACCAGTTCTTGTGGCAGAACGCTTCATGTCTTCTCAAAACATTCAAAGTATTCAGGTTTCATGGACAAAAATCAAGTAACTGAAATTTAATGGAAAACTTTGTCCACGATCTAGAGCAATTACTCTCCCTACACAACACTGCAATATAGCCTACATTTTTGGGGGTGGAAACGAAAAAACAAATAGATGAATTGCTTGGAATAATATAGTCCTCGCGGAAGAAAATCTTGTGATCTAAAACAACACAAGGGGTATTGAGAGTGTTTGGCCTGGATATTAATGATATAAAGGGTCCAAACCAGATATACTGTCCAGGATAGCACAAACAACAGCAGCATTGGCAAAGTTGAAGAAAATATGGCGTGACAGAAATATCACTCTCGCGTCGAAGATCAGGCTCATGCGCACGCTGGCCATCTTCGTATTCTTGTATGCATGCGAGTCCTGGACACTCACATCTGAACTACAGAGACGGATACAAGCCCTGGAAATGAAATGCTACCGCAAGATTCTGAACATCTCAAATAAAGACCATGTCCCGAATGAGGAAGTCAGCAACAGGATCAGGAGAGCATTTGGACAGTACGAAGACCTGCTCTCTATCGTGAAAAACAGAAAGCTGAAGTGGTACGGTCACGTGTCAAGAGGCAGTGGTCTGACCAAGACCATCCTGCAAGGTACCGTACCAGGTGGAAGAAGGAGAGGAGGCAGAGAAAGAGGTGGGAAGACAACATCAAAGAGTGGACAGGCTTGACCTTTGCTGACTCACAGCGAGCCACAGAGGATAGAGATCGATGGAGGAAGATTGTCTGAAAGTCATCAGTGGTGCCTCAACAACCCATCTCAGGGTTAAGAGACTGAACTGAACTGAACTGAACTGATAAATGATTCAATTCTGAGTGATAGTGCGTGAAATCCTCTGAGTAGCTCTATTCTATTGCTTTCTGTGATCCCAAGGATAGGCCTACCCACTG
>JAWQFJ010031567.1:45000-52500 GCA_034096865.1 Theodoxus fluviatilis
GTATAAACACACGACACGTATTTTCCTTGTGGAGTGACGCTGACCTGGAGAAGGTTGAACAAAAATGTTGGACACGTGCTGGAGCAGGCAACACATTGACAGAGGCATCTAGGACTGACAAAAGAAGGACATGTGCTGGAGCATTTCCATTTTGCATCTTCAGCTGTCCGAGCAGAGCAGAGCAGAGCATGGCAGAGCATGGCAGAGCATGGGAGAGCATGGCAGAGCATGACAGAGCATGGCAGAGCATGGCAGAGCATGGCAGAGCAGGAGTATGGTGTTGACACGAGTCCTATTTTGCACCAAGTCTTGGACCCTGAGGCAGAGTGACTTCCTTCATCAGGTTATGGGTGATGAATGAGGTGCCAAGATATAAATATCGTGATTCTAGCTCCGCAGAAAGAGTCGCGGTGCTGTTCAGATTGTTTTTTAGTGGGAAGAGAACATCTCCAGGCAATGTCCCGTCAAGAAACATCCTGTACTCAATCATCGCATTGCCATGTTGACGCTAACACCGCAATCATGTTGGTGATGAATACTCACCCACCTGATGGAGTTTACATGCAAGTTCCACCTCCACGTGCAACACTGTCTGCTTCGCCTCTGCACCAAGGGCAAAAACTGCAGTGCAGTTACCCTGGCAACACTGAGAAGTAAACTTTGAAAACAATAATTCTGTGTAACATTATGTTACGTAGGTGTCAAAAGATCTCCATCATGCATATTAGCGAGGCTTTTGTACACGCCTGCCCTAAAACAATGATTTACCATGTTTGCTCTTCAGTCGCTCATGTTTTCTGATTGTCCGGAAAGAATACTGGCATATCTTCCTCATCCCCCCCCCCCTCTCTCTATATGTTATATGTGTGTATGCGTGTCATTGTGTGTAGGGCGTATGTGTGTGTGTGTGTGTGTGTGTGTGTGTGTGTGTGTGTTTGCGCACACGCGCGCGTGTGTCTGTGCGTACGTGCAATGGACTGCCAACAAATGGAAGGAACAAGAGTGTGCTTGCCGATCCTGTCTACAGCAGCTGCTGCTTGCTCTGCATGGCTGCTTTGAATCACAGTCGAGCAGCAGTTGGTGAATTAACCTGCATCCCTGTGTATTCTGTCCACAAAACGGATCTTCATGTCCCCTGTGTAAGTTCGGTCCCCTTTGGCAGTACTGGAACTTGTAGAGTGTTTCCAGGAGTCCTGGCTCCAGGTTTCCAGCGGATGAGAGGGGCGTGTAACAGCTCTACCTCTCCATAAACAGCGATTTTACTATGACCGAGATTTCGATCTTATCGGCTGCGCCTGATATTTGGTAGTCGCTGACATGTGACCTTTACGAAAAAGTACAAATAGAATATTGCAAGCAGAAGCTACAAGGGCTGTCCGACACAACCATTCATGGGTTGACTTGTACGAGACACTAGCAAACTCGTGTAGATTCCTACCAATGCTCCGTATGGCACCTCCAATTGCAAGATGCTACAAAACAACCCAGAAAGTGGATAGAAAGGTCACAGGGAAGAACCGGTTGCAAAATAGATATGTCATAACATAGATTAATAACTGATTAACACTCAACAAGACCAAACGTCAGAGAGACAAAGATAGGGGGGAGGGAAGTGAAACGAAAGGTATAAACAGAGACTTTTCATTTGGTCAGTTTCCTTTTTGCCAAGCCTTTGTTCTTGCTAGCGCCTTCTCCTCGCAGAAAGGGATGTAGCCAGCTGTCACATGTTGCCACCGACATTTTCTCCCTGTTTCCCATTTGGCCAACAACCTGTGCACTTTGTGGTCGACACATGGTTTTTCACTACAACAGCTCTTATTTCAAAGGAAATGTGTAAACCCATATTGTTGTCAATACAAGTACCGTTCTTGCTTTTACCGTATTGTTCTGAATTTTGATTTCAAGATTAGTATGTTTTCATGAGGTGTATGTGGAGTTCAAAGGTCTTGTCGACAAGGAATTCCTTGCCAGAAGAAGAGAAAAGACGCCGCTCGTTTGTGCAATCCTAGTCAAATATCGTGTACATACTTCAGCATTTTCAATCCGAGGACTGAAAGGGAAACATTGTTTCGACAGCAAATGCTGTCCTTCTTGCTATTTAAAATGAAAATTGTACAACTTTAGTCAGGCAGCAACATCAAACAGTGCATGTATTATATCAATGGCGTTATATACGCACCATGTGCCCGACTCACGTCCGTTCTGCACGCGGTTCTGTTCCACTCGTTCCTGAGCTCATGTTCATCTGATCCCCCATCACCCAATGCCCAAATCCCCTCTGGCTTTCAAGCCTCCAATTTTTCACATTGGACGTCAGGTCCTTAGGGTCCAATACACCCGCCTCCTTAGCGTGCTGGGCATCATCTTCGTGCCTGACCCCATTGTCCTTCGTATTGTAGCGCCTGGTCAATTCTCACTGACAGTTTGCAAACACTCTTGGCCATCCGTCTGTCCTTGCAGTCTTCCTATTAAATGTGTGGGCCAGTAACTAAACCTGCTGGTCCGTGGCAAAATGTGGTCTATCTCAGATTGTCTACAACGGTGGGCTTTACCAGGAGTCTTCGGCAGACTGGTTTATCCCATCGGTGGAGGCAGACTTGTTTATCCCATCGGTGGAGGCAGACTTGTTTATCCCATCGGTGGAGGCAGACTTGTTTATCCCATCGGTGGAGGCAGACTTGTTTATCCCATCGGTGGAGGCAGACTTTTTTATTCCTTCAGTGGAGGCAGACTTGTTTATCCCATCGGTGGAGGCAGACTTGTCTATCCCATCGGTGGATGCAGACTTGTTTATCCCATCGGTGGAGGCAGACTTGTCTATCCCATCGGTGGAGGCAGACTTGTTTATCCCATCAGTGGAGACAGACTGGTTCATCCTAGCAGCCCCCGACAGACTAGCGAGTCCTAGCAGTCATACGGGAGACAGGTCCATGTGATCGGTACTTCGGAAGGCCCTGATATGTCCTATCCGTCTACGAGAAACCATGGCCGTCATAGCAGTCTACTAAATCGACATACGACATACTGGAATATCTTGGGAATCTGGGTCAGATTGGTTTATTGTGACAGTTTTTGAGGGGCTGTTGTGTATCTCGGAATCCTATGATAGACTGGTCTGTCCTAGCAATGTCATTTTCTTTTAATTGTCAGTGACGGACTGTGACTGATCCATTTCGCCAAGAAGTAGTCAAAGCTAGTAGTTCGTAGGTAATACGTCATAGTGGTTAGAAGCTGAGGTTATCCTAAAGCTTTGCGCCTAGTCTATCCGAGTGGTCAGTGGTGGACTGAAAATTATTCTCGTGAACTAGCGGCAAACTGTAACAAACAAAGACCTCCCCTGACAATCAGAGGCGAACTGAGATCAGCGAGGACTTTCATCACGAAGAAAAGTACTATCAATCAGGAAATATGTCACGTTTCACATCAGTCGTCACGTCAGCACCAGAAAAATATCACGCCAGGAAGAAAAACATTCCATGCTTGCACGCAAAGCAATTAACACCAGTCGCAGAAACTTATGTCAGCAACAGGACAATATCATGCCAGCCAGACAGAGACCGTGTCAGTCATAGAGAAATATTCGGACAGTCATAGCAAGATGCCAGGATGACTTTATGCAAACACAAGTACTGTGACGAGAAAATGATGATGTCGTATATGAATAAATCTCATTACGAAAATTCTAGTCATACATGGGAAGGAAAACGAAAGGGAATTTCTATACCTTTTTTGCGACAATGGTATTGCGATAGTTGCGGTCCTGATGGAATAAACACTGCATCCTAATGAGGAAGTCTTTCTTTCTAAAGGGAGAGGGTGAGACAATGGTATTGCGATAGTTGCGGTCCTGATGGAATAAACACTGCATCCTAATGAGGAAGTCTTTCTTTCTAAAGGGAGAGGGTGAGACAATGGTATTGCGATAGTTGCGGTCCTGATGGAATAAACACTGCATCCTAATAAGGAAGTCTTTCTTTCTAAAGGGAGAGGGTGAGACAATGGTATTGCAATAGTTGCGGTCCAGATGGAATAAACACTGCATCCTAATGAGGAAGTCTTTCTTTCTAAAGGGAGAGGGTGAGACAATGGTATTGCGATAGTTGCGGTCCTGATGGAATAAACACTGCATCCTAATGAGGAAGTCTTTCTTTCTAAAGGGAGAGGGTGAGACAATGGTATTGCGATAGTTGCGGTCCAGATGGAATAAACACTGCATCCTAATGAGGAAGTCTTTCTTTCTAAAGGAAGAGCGTGAGACAATGGTATTGCGATAGTTGCGGTCCAGATGGAATAAACACTGCATCCTAATGAGGAAGTCTTTCTTTCTAAAGGGAGAGCTTGAGACAATGGTATTGCGATAGTTGCGGTCCAGATGGAATAAACACTGCATCCTAATGAGGAAGTCTTTCTTTCTAAAGGGAGAGCGTGAGACGGTTGTCAGGATATGGGGTTGTCATAGGCAAACATCGAGAGAGTAACGAAGCACGCAGCCAGAGACACATATCGGTAGTCATTAGTTTTTCGTCTTTTTGACTAGACCAAAACGCTTCCATTCTAGATTCAATACAGGCTGCCGTTGGTTTGAAGGGATAGAGCCCGGCGGCCTTTTCTACCGTGAGATTAAAGCCACCGTACATGGGACCGAAGCGACAAAGAGATTGGAAGCGGGCATAGAATTAAACAAGAAATAGAGCAAGCTGTTATAGTATGAAGCATGGTGCGATGAGCCACGTGTAATGTGTAAGAAGGTGGTAAAGTATATTATCATTTTTATCTTTTTCTTTTCTTTATAATGAATGAACATTTACACAGGATCTGCAATTTCTTTGTCCCCTTGAAAATGTTCTGACCGCGCAAATGTTCCCTTTCTTGAATGACAATGTTTCGTATCTATACACGTGCGATATAATGAGCATGCTTGATTATCTGCATGTAAACCAACCACTTTAACGTAGAATATTTCAATAGATATTTTGTCAATGATTCAATGGGTCTATACGAACAGATCATACAACTTTGGCTTCAAGCACTAATACCCTGTGCATGGATACATCCACTGCAATTGAGGAGTACAGAGTTGGCACGATCACAGATGCCACTGTGCAGTCACGTGAGACCTGAGGGACGCGTATGCTACCACGGGAAACTCACAGGCTGCAAGAACAAGGATCGCCAGGCACGACGACGAAGAGCGCGTGCTTGTCACGGAGATCCTCGCGTGCGCGCCCTGCAAGTCGTGGGATGTCGTGAGCCGCACATGCACAAGAAAATCACACACACATAATCGTAAATCGCAAATGCGCGAGTCATCACATGCTACACGACAGAAATGGTTCATCAAAACATGATACAACAGTTAACTCTCGATGTAAGCTGTCTTCACAAAAATATTATAAGAGAGTACTGTGTACCGAACAGATCAAACTCAAGACATGCGCACAGTTTCATTCGCAGTATCGTACAAATTGAAATTCATATGTACATTCCATTATCAAACAGGATAATTCTTATGTACTCCGCACTATTAAAGTGGCGATAATTCGTATTACTCTACACTATCCAACAGACGATGAAAGACCATCCCTGTGCACTGTGCAGAACCACAGGATGTACAAAGGAGAACTACGCACGTTGCAATACAATGTAAGTGTACTGTTATCACAAACGTCATATGTCAGAAAATCTTCGATATCATGGACATTTTGAAACAAGTCAATGTACAAATAACTCAACTCCACCCTTGACATCGTGGGGCACTGAGCGAGACCTGAAGGACTCCAATGCAGTTTAGAGCCAGTCACACGGTACAGTCAGTCGACACTGTACGTGTACAGTCAACACTGCACAGCATTTACAGCTGTACAGTAAGTCGACACAACACAATCAACACTGCAAATCAGTTACAGCTTTACCGTCAGTTGACACTGTACAGTCAACACTGCACAGCATTTACAGCCGTACCGTCAGTTGACACTGTACAGTCAACACTGCACAGCATTTACAGCCGTACCGTCAGTTGACACTGTACAGTCAACACTGCACAGCATTTACAGCCGTACCGTCAGTTGACACTGTACAGTCAACACTGCACAGCATTTACAGCCGTACCGTCAGTTGACACTGTACACTGCACAGCATTTACAGCTGTACCGTCAGTTGACACTGTACAGTCAACACTGCACAGCATTTACAGCCGTACCGTCAGTTGACACTGTACAGTCAACACTGCACAGCATTTACAGCTGTACCGTCAGTTGACACTGTACAGAAAATAAACATTTTACATCGTCAGCACCCAACTGCGAGTCATTGCTGCACCGTCAGTTACGGCTATGCAGCCGTACAACACCATACAGTCATGCGGTCTCTATTGTACGGTGAACTTAATCAACCAGTCAGCACTGTGCGACTATTTACTGCTGTACAGCCAGTGAAGACTCCACAGCTCTGTACTACTGTACAGCCAGTCTATACAGTACAGATGTTCACAACTGTAAAGCCATTCATTACTCTACAGCTATGTTCTAGCGTAGAGCCAATTACGCTGTACCACTATTCAATACTTTATAGTCAATCCTCAATCAGGACAGAGCATGCGGAGCATACTGCTGCCGTGCGGCCTGCGTCAAGAGCCAGCAAAACCCTTAAAACTGCTTCCTCATGCATTTCAACCCAATCAACCTTTTCGTAATAGACACGAGAGAGAGAGAGAGAGAGAGAGAGAGAGAGAGAGAGAAACGACGACCACAACTCTCTTGAAAACTAGAACCGAGAGAGAGAGAGAGAGAGAGAGAGAGAGAGAGAGACGACCACAACTCTTGAAAACTAGAACAAAAGAGAGAGAGAGAGAGAGAGAGAGAGAGAGAGAGAGAGAGAGACCACAACTCTCTTGAAAACTAGAACAAAAGAGAGAGAGAGAGAGAGAGAGAGAGAGAGAGAGAGAGAGAGAGAGAGAGAGAGAGAGAGAGAGAGAGAGAGACGACCCCAACTCTCTTGAAAACTAGAACCAAGAGAGAGAGAGAGAGAGAGAGAGAGAGAGAGAGAGAGAGAGAGAGAGAGAGAGCGAAGACTACATCTAGGCTTTGGTGGGGGCGTTATCACTCTTTTTCCTCCTCAATCATAGAAGAGCTCTTTCTTGGCACACGAGGGCTGTCGAAAGAGGTTTTACTGGCGGCGATGGTTTTGGCTATAGGACTTTTCTCAGAACCCGTCATGATCTCCACCTTCCGCAACACCTGGTTCAAAGTCGTGGCCATGTCGTTCAGCGTGACGTCACGTAGACGCCACTGGTTCATAATCTCGTAGCGGAAGCTAGAGATGTCCTGCTTGATCTCCTCGAAGTCGTCTGCGGACAGAAGGAAGGTTAGCATTGGTCACGGTGGTGAAGCAACAAGCTGGTCTTACTGCGACGGTTCTGTGGGCGTCCGTGCACATTCAAGCCCTATCTTTAATTAGTCTATTCAGCATGACCTGCGTCTCAGCAGCACATAAACCGATATT
>JAWQFJ010031567.1:60000-72500 GCA_034096865.1 Theodoxus fluviatilis
AGGGCTGGGGCTAGGGCTAGGGCTATGGCTATGGCTAGAGCTATGGCTATGGCTGGGGCGGGGGCTGGGGCTGGGGCTGGGGCTGGGGTTAGGGTTAGGGAGAGGGAGAGGGTAAGCTGTGTCCCTTGGTATATCACAAATTGTAAATGAAAAATGACTAAGCATGGGAATCACATTAGTAGAAAACGGTATATCACAAAATAATCCTGTGCAGAATGATTTAACATGAGAATCAATGTATTTCGTGCTTATGACTGGAAAGACAAGGCATTTCAATGGTGCAATGACCTAAAAAGACCAGTTGTGGAAATTAGTTACACAGCACATCAGCTCGAGTTGAGATTACAACAAAAACAGGGAAAAAATGCAATTCCGTTCATTATGTTATGTTGATAAATTTGAGGTCTTTATCCATAGTACTGTTACATACTGTGTTGCAATTACTAAATTCAATGTTTAACGAATTTTAAAACGTAGATAAATGATCCGTCAGAAAATGTGGAAGATAAGTTTTTTTAATAAGAATTTGTCCTTCTTACATGTTCTTCATCTCTGCCAGAATCACACATAAACTATAGTATCATTGCAAAGGAAAAACCTTGCCTCTCGCTCTGCAAAAAATGACAGAACATTTTTGTTGTGAAGAAAGAGTAAAACACCATACCATGGGTATGTACAAACTCACACATATGCCCTTTCCATTACTTTAGTCCAGTTTTATCAAAACGCCATCATATAATACTATTTTGAATAATTAAATATCTATATATATATATTTATCAAGTTTTTTGGTGTGTTTTTTTGGGGGGGTGGGTGGGGGGGGTGGAGTGGGGTTGGGATGTTTCTGCTATAGAAAGCATCTCCTCCCCCATCATTTCATATTCAAACATATCTAAACATACAAAAAGTACTAAGTCTATAATTTTGTTGAGAGGGGTCACAGAAAAGCACCCTCGTCATTAATCAATGTAAGTACTTTTCCAGACATGGCCAAAGAACCCGATTTTGAGGTCTGGACGCTCTCACTCATGATGATCTTGTGTCTCCTGGCCCTCAGTGTTCCTTGAGCTCACTCTGTCAGTGGAAACATTTCAAACTTATCACTGCACCAAGAAAACCAAAATGATCAGCAGTGTACAAACCTTTTCTGGGGGATACATTGACAACACTTACGAATTATTCATCCCAGTTACATGACTGTAACATTTCACTCATGGATGAGAAATTATAAGAAGACGATATCAAGAACGATGCACGTGTTTCTTTGCGATATATTGATGGAATAGGAAAATTATAATATTTTGTCTATGGTTGTTCATGTTTTCTTATGATAGAACGACCGACAAAATACACATAACCGTTTTGTAATGCTTCTATCTTCCACAACATAGAGTAACCGTAATTGTGACCTTGTGACAGTGTTAATCTACACAAGAAGGTTCGGTCAACAAAACCAGAAATTGATATGTAGTGCAGTCTCACATGCACTCTTCACAGCCGTTTTTGCATCTTCTGCTGCAGTATGTGGAGACAGCAACTAACAGTGATGAGAAACAATGCATGTTTATCTTCTTCCTAAGAAAAAACTTTGCAACCTAGCTATTAAAATTTTGAGTGAAACGCATGTTGTAAACCTGACGAGTATTTATCCAGCTGATCGCATCATGAGGTGATGAAAGATAGGCCCTCAATTTCCAGCTTAGGTGTCCTTCAGGATAAACATTGCACTCTGCTAATTGAAATATGTTGCCTTTGAGAGAGAGAGAGAGAGAGAGAGAGAGAGAGAGAGAGAGAGAGAGAGAGAGAGAGAGAGAGAGAGGGGCGGGGGGGAGAGTGAGGGGGGGGGGAGTGTGTGTGTGTGTGTGTGTGTGTGTGTGTGTGTGTGTGTGTGTGTGTGTGTGTGTGTGTGTGTGTGTGTGTGTGTGTGTGTGTGTGAGCTATTGTGATCTTCGGGATGAGTTCAGTTTCTGCACAGTTCAACCAAGAGCTGCCAAGCATGTTTGGCTCAGCAAAGATATCAATCACAGACTGCCTCTGACAGGAATGTGTCAAGTGAAAACATTTGAAGACGGAGGCGCGACTGGGAAGATAAAGTCACTTGGTCCCCGTCAGCTCTTGCACCTTTGGCCGCACAGACCGCCAGAGCCATTCTGCATCCGCGTTAGAGGCGCCCTGAAATGTCTGCCTGAAGACAACGATTAGGGGAGGGGGTTGACGCGGGAGCGGTCCCTTATGACGTCAGACTATAGAGGAGGATACAGACTATAGAGGAGGATACAGACTATAGAGAAGGATACAAACTATAGAGGAGGATACAGACTATAGAGAAGGATACAGACTATAGAAGAGGATACAGACTATAGAGGAGGGTACAGACTATAGAGGAGGATACAGACTATAGAGGAGGATACAGACTATAGAGGAGGATACAGACTATAGAGGAGGGTACAGACTATAGAGGAGGATACAGACTATAGAGGAGGATACAGACTATAGAGGAGGATACAGACTATAGAGAAGGATACAAACTATAGAGGAGGATACAGACTATAGAGAAGGATACAGACTATAGAAGAGGATACAGACTATAGAGGAGGGTACAGACTATAGAGGAGGATACAGACTATAGAGGAGGATACAGACTATAGAGGAGGATGCAGACTATAGAGGAGGGTACAGACTATAGAGGAGGATACAGACTATAGAGGAGGATACAGACTACAGAGGAGGATGCAGACTACAGAGGAGGATACAGACTACAGAGGAGGATGCAGACTACAGAGGAGGATACAGACGATGTCTATGGCAAAGAAAACATTTTCTTAGCGTCTATCAACACAACATGGGGCGCAGAAGATTAACAAATGAAGCGCTGCACTACATCTGTAGGTGCTCGGAAGAGGCAAAAAGCGCTCAATTCTCACCCCAACCCTAGAAAGTCCCAGGTTCCTGTGTCTGTGACTGTGGAGCGTAGTCGAGTCTAATACACCGTGGCTATATTTCGATGACCATCTTTTGCTGTAGGATACAGACTATAGAGGAGGATACAGACTATAGAGGAGGATACAGACTATAGAGGAGGGTACAGACACAGAGGAGGATGCAGACTATAAAGGAGGGTACAGACACAGAGGAGGATGCAGACTACAGAGGAGGATGCAGACTATAGAGGAGGATGCAGACTACAGAGGAGGGTACAGACTACAGAGGAGGATACAGACTATAGATGAGGATACAGACTATAGATGAGGATACACACTATAGATGAGGATACAGACTACAGAGGAGGGTACAGACTATAGAGGAGGATACAGACTATAGATGAGGATATATACAGACTATAGATGAGGATACAGACTATAGAGAAGGATACATACTATAGAAGAGGATACAGACTATAGAGGAGGGTACAGACTATAGAGGAGGATACAGACTATAGAGGAGGGTACAGACTATAGAGGAGGATACAGACTATAGAGGAGGATACAGACTATAGAGGAGGATACTGACTATAGAGGAGGATACACACTATAGAGGAGGATACAGACTATAGAGGAGGGTACAGACTATAGAGGAGGATACAGACTATAGAGGAGGATACAGACTATAGAGGAGGGTACAGACTATAGAGGAGGATACAGACTATAGAGGAGGATACAGACTATAGAGGAGGGTACAGACTATAGAGGAGGATACAGACTATAGAGGAGGATACTGACTATAGAGGAGGATACAGACTATAGAGGAGGATACACACTATAGAGGAGGATACATACTATAGAGTAGGATACACACTATAGAGGAGGGTACAGACTATAGAGGAGGATACACACTATAGAGGAGGATACAGACTATAGAGGAGGATACAGACTATAGAGGAGGGTACAGACTATAGAGGAGGGTACAGACTATAGAGGAGGATGCACACTATAGAGGAGGATACAGACTATAGAGGAGGGTACAGACTATAGAGGAGGATGCACACTATAGAGGAGGATACAGACTATAGAGGAGGGTACAGACTATAGAGGAGGGTACAGACTATAGAGGACGATACAGACTATAAAGGAGGATACAGACTATAGAGGAGGGTACAGACTATAGAGGAGGATACAGACTATAGAGGAGGGTACAGACTATAGAGGAGGATACTGACTATAGATGAGGATACAGACTATAGAGGAGGATACAGACTATAGAGGAGGATACTGACTATAGATGAGGATACAGACTATAGAGGAGGATGCACACTATAGAGGAGGATACAGACTATAGAGGAGGATACAGACTATAGAGGAGGATACTGACTATAGAGGAGGATACAGACTATAGAGGAGGATACAGACTATAGAGGAGGATACAGACTATAGAGGAGGATACAGACTATAGAGGAGGATACAGACTATAGAGGAGGATACAGACTATAGAGGAGGGTACAGACTATAGAGGAGGATACAGACTATAGAGGAGGATACAGACTATAGAGGAGGATACAGACTATAGAGTAGGATACAGACTATAGAGGAGGATACAGACTATAGACGAGGGTACAGACTATAGAGGAGGATACAGACTATAGAGGAGGGTACAGACTAAAGAGGAGAATACAGACTATAGAGGAGGGTTCAGACTATAGTGGAGGATGCATACTATAGAGGAGGGTACAGACTATAGAGGAGGATACAGACTATAGAGGAGGGTACAGACTATAGAGGAGGATACAGACTATAGAGGAGGGTACAGACTATAGAGGAGGGTACAGACTATAGAGGAGGGTACAGACTATAGAGGAGGATACAGACTATAGAGGAGGGTACAGACTATAGAGGAGGGTACAGACTATAGAGGAGGGTACAGACTATAGAGGAGGGTACAGACTATAGAGGAGGGTACAGACTATAGAGGACGATACAGACTATAGTGGAGGGTACAGACTATAGAGGAGGGTACAGACTATAGATGAGGGTACAGACTATAGAGGAGGATACAGACTATAGAGGACGATACAGACAATAGTGGAGGGTACACACTATAGAGGAGGGTACAGACTATAGAGGAGGATACATACTATATAGGAGGATACAGACTATAGAGGACGATACAGACTATAGTGGAGGGTACAGACTATAGAGGAGGGTACAGACTATAGAGGAGGGTACAGACTATAGAGGAGGGTACAGACTATAGAGGAGGATACAGACTATAGAGGAGGATACAGACTATAGATGAGGATACAGACTATAGAGGAGGGTACAGACTATAGAGGAGGATACAGACTATAGAGGAGGGTACAGACTATAGAGGAGGATACAGACTATAGAGGAGGATACAGACTATAGAGGAGGATACAGACTATAGAGGAGGATACAGACTATAGAGGAGGATACAGACTATAGAGGAGGATACAGACTATAGATGAGGATACAGACTATAGAGGAGGATACAGACTATAGAGAAGGATACAGACTATAGAGGAGGATACAGACTACAGAGGAGGATACAGACTATAGAGGAGGGTACAGACTATAGAGGAGGATACAGACTATAGAGGAGGATACAGACTATAGAGGAGGATACAGACTATAGAGGAGGATACAGACTATAGAGGAGGATACAGACTACAGAGGAGGATACAGACTATAGAGGAGGATACAGACTATAGAGGAGGATACAGACTATAGAGGAGGATGCAGACTATAGAGGAGGGAACAGACTATAGAGGAGGATACAGACTATAGAGGAGGGTACAGACTATAGAGGAGGATACAGACTATAGAGGAGGATACAGACTATAGATGAGGATACAGACTATAGAGGAGGGTACAGACTATAGAGGAGGATACAGACTATAGAGGAGGATACAGACTATAGAGGAGGATACAGACTATAGAGGAGGATACAGACTATAGAGGAGGATGCAGACTATAGAGGAGGATACAGACTATAGAGGAGGATACAGACTATAGAGGAGGGTACAGACTATAGAGGAGGATACAGACTATAGAGGAGGATACAGACTATAGAGGAGGATGCAGACTATAGAGGAGGGTACAGACTATAGAGGAGGATACAGACTATAGAGGAGGGTACAGACTATAGAGGAGGATACAGACTATACAGGAGGATGAGACCATAGAGGATGATGCCAGTCATGGGTTGACATGCAAACAATGAAATACCTCAGATCGTTGTGACATGCAATTCAACCCACTAGAGGTGTATATGGTACAGTCAAATCGGGAAACCAGGCATTCTCCGAGAATGCCTGAAAGTTTAGGCATTCACGGTAAATCCCTGGTTTGATCAGGCAATACCGGTAATGACTGAACATTTTCAGGCATTATCAGGAAATGACTAAACACTACTTGTACAAATTTCCCGTTTTGCCTGACTGTTAGGCAAAACGGGTTGTTCTGACCTTGTCTGTTTTTACATAGTCTGCCTTGCATGAATTTTTAGTGAGTTTCTCTTCCATATGTGACCTGAGACCTTGTCTGTTTTTATATAGCAGTTTTCGAAGTAAGTAGACTCCTCTCTATCCCTCTCGTTCCTCCCTCTCTCTCAAATCTGTCGTTCTGTCTGTCTCTGTCTTTCTCTGTCACTGTTTGTCTCTCTCTCTCTTTCTCTCTCTCTCTCTCTCTCTCTCTCTCTCTCTCTCTTTCTCTCTCTCTCTCTCCCCCTCTCTCTCTTTCCCATTTTCGTTTTTGTTCTCCTTGTATCACGAATTTTATCACTTCTCTCCTACACACACACACACACACACACACACACACACACACACACACATACACACACATACACACGCACACACACACGCACGCACGCACTCACACGCACTCACACGCACACATGCGCAGACACAGGTAATGAAATAGTGATCTCTAGATTTTGAATCAGGTATGAAATCCTTCGATGCGGGCACATGGACAAGTTGATAAAGAAACGAGTCACCTGCTGAAACCCTGATCTACTATGTGACAATTGAAGACGCATTTGATGGACCAAGCATGGGATTTTAAAAGGAGCCTA
Source organism: Theodoxus fluviatilis (assembly GCA_034096865.1). Taxonomy (NCBI): domain Eukaryota; kingdom Metazoa; phylum Mollusca; class Gastropoda; order Cycloneritida; family Neritidae; genus Theodoxus; species Theodoxus fluviatilis. The sequence goes on from JAWQFJ010031567.1 coordinate 67,030, forward strand.
CACCAGAAACGAGTTCGAACTGTGTCCACAAAAACTGTTGTGTTTGAGTGAAAGGAACTGTGATAAGCACGTAAGTCTTCGAGAGGCAGTCATCCTGGGCTCCCAAAACGGAGGACAAGGGTACGTCAAGTGCAACTGTTCGGGTGCAAAGAAATGCCAGAACAATCGGTGCAAATGCTTCAAAGCAAAACTGAAGTGCAACAGTCGGTGACACCAATCCTTGACTTGTGGAAACAAATGAACTGTTGACAGAAAGTTCTGTTTTAATGTACATTTTAGTTGTTAGAATTAATAAATTAAACTGATTTCATCATTATGTTCTTTAATTGAATGCCTTCAAATTAAGAGAGAGAGAGAGAGAGAGAGAGAGAGAGAGAGAGAGAGAGAGAGAGAGAGAGAGAGTACAACATAATCGTGAAACCAATTACGACCCCAGCCATTCAAAGTTTTACAGTAGACTTATGTGCTGAAATGCTTTGATTCTCACCAGAAACACAGATTGTGAGCGGTAGGCATTCTCCGATAATGCCTGACAGCATATTTCAGTCAATCACCGATAATGCCTGAACATTTTCAGTCATTACCGGAATTGCCTGATCAAACCAGGTATTTACCGTGAATGCGAAAACTTTCAGGCATTCTCGGAGAATGCCTGATTTCCCGAGTTGACTGGTACATATACATGTATGTCGTCGTTTTCAGTCAGATGTTTATGAGCTCCGCGTACCTCTGATTAGGATGCAAAGACACCAACCTCCGTCTGTCTGTGTGTGTGTGTGTGTGTGTGTGTGTGTGTGTGTGCTTGTGTGTGTGTGTGTATTTGCGTGTGAGTGTGTGTGTGTACGTTGCACGCACGTACTAATGCACACGCACACACACACGCGTGCGCGCGCGCACATACACACGCGCGCACACGCACACAGACACACGTACATAGACACACGTACACGCGCGCGCACACACGTACACACGCACACACACACACACTTCTGAAATAACACACGCACACACACACGTACACACGCACACACACACACTTCTGAAATAACACACGCACACACACACGTACACACACACACTTCTGAAATAACGCACGCCACAAACAAACCCCCGCCCCTCTTTTTTACACCCGCAGTACAACTTTTTAATTCTGATGATAAATCTTACATGTGCTCCTGTACGCGATGCACCAACAGCGCCATCAGAAGCAATTGTGACACTGTAGTGGTCCCGATTCTGTCAGACAGAGCTCAGGCAGAAGACACGCGGCAGTCAGCCCATTGGGACGACCGAGATCCTGTTGGAAGAGGAGGCGGGAAAGAAAACTTGATCGCCGTAGTCTCCAGCAACGAGGTGACGTAACACGTCCTCTCCGTTCCGCCTGCTCGATTCCGGACGAAGTAGCTGCCTTCTCTTTCTGCAAAACCCAGTCACATTTCTTCCTCGTTTTTCGCGCGGACAGCAAATGACGCCAAGCACTTCATTGGGGGAAAGAGCCGCGGAATGGCAAAAACAGCTTTCATTCCTGAAGGCCTGGTGAACCGTCGCTTTTTCCACACGTCTCTCCTATTTCTGTCCCCGCCAATTGCTCATTCTCCTCTCTTTTTCCCCCGTTGAAACACATATTTGGAAAGTTCTCAGCGTTCCAAGTTTAAATATACATCTCGCCTCCCCATCAGAGCTTCTCCTCCGTACCTGTGTCAAATAAGACAGGTGGCTGCCCAGGCTTTTTTTGCCCCCGTCAGAAAAGAGCGGCAAAAACTGTGGCTACCCCGACGTGAAGCAACATCTCTCTCTCTCTCTCTCTCTCTCTCTCTCTCTCTCTCTCTCTCTCTCTCTCTCTCTCTCTCTCTCTCTCTTCCCCGCTCCCACCCTCGCTCTTTCTCAGTCTCTGTATGTTTGTCCCTCTGTCCGTTCTCCGCCTGTTTGTCCATCGGTCCGTCTGTCTTTGTCCGTTTGTTCTTTTCTCTATATATCTTATCCCCCCCCTCTCTCTCTCTCTCTCCCTCTCTCTCTCTCTCTCTCTCTCTCTCTCTCTCTCTGACTCCCTCACCCCCCCCCCCCCCTCTGTCCCTCCCCCCCCCCCCCCTTCCTCCCGCCACCTCTCTCCTTCAAAGTTGGATGGGATGGAGTGGAGGAAGGAGGGAAGTTGTCTTGAAACAGCCGTAGCTGGGCGATGAGCCTGAGCGATTGCTGGTAAAAATAGCCTCGAACCACCACACCGACGTATTTAATGATCATTTGCTGCTAAATTTACCTACCTCCAACCTCTTTCTTTCCTCGCCCTCCCCCGCCTCCCCCGCCTCCCCCGCCTCCCTCACCCCTTCGCGCCCCAGGCTCGAGAGCTATGCCGATAGTTCGCTGGAAGTTCCCGCATGCGTAACGCCCGCTGGCGGAACTGACCGCAAGGTCGAGTTTGAGTGCGCCGGGCGCCAGTCAATAAACACGGCCAGGTTAATCTTGGAATTTCTCCGCAACAACAAATAAAGAAGGAATAAAGCCAGACTGGGGGTTGGAGGGAGGCACAGACGCGGCCAGCTCATGGCCGAGCAGGACCCGGGCCCGACCCACACAGAAAACGCGACAGTGCAAGAAACGCGCCGGAAATTATCACAGATTCACCTCCCTTAATGCTATTTTTAATAGATTCCGCTATCGCACGTGTTTTGGTGGAAAATCTCTCCATATAAACGACAGATTTGCTTCTGTAGTATACGAGTTGTTTTTGCAGGTGGGTTGTTTTTATTCATTCTGCAAATTATGTAGCGTGCAAAAAAGGTTATATAGGCCCTACCGTGCAAAATAGCGGCCGTGCAAAAAAACACGCCGGAAATTATCAGTCACCTTTCTTGAGTCTGTTTTTAAAAAATGCGATCGTTCAAAATACTTGCCGAAAATTATCACAGAAATCTCACTCCAGACAAACGAACTTTTTTGTAAGTGTTTTTGTTAAAGATCTGTAACAGCACTCTGTCAAAATCATTGAGAGGTTGGCTAAAGTTGTACAAAAATCAATCATTAAGTTAATTTGACTGAAAAAGTTAGTTCCAATTTGTAATTAATTGATTGTTGAAAACCTCACCTGGAAAAATCAAATAACAGGAAGTGACGTCATGCCAACTGGTCGCTTCAACGCACGGCGTCTGTCAATGCAGTTTCCACGAGCGGCGAGTCTACACCGGCCGTTTCACTGAATCTTGAGGAAATGCAATGCGCTGAATGCGCAGTTGCTGAATTCTCCTTGAGAAACTCAGATGGAGTGGGGGTGCATAGATTGCCAAAGGGCCCATCATTAAACCGCCAGTGGGTGCGCTTTGTACGAACATGCCGTGCATATTTTGTGGAAACATCATTCTCGGTCGTCTGCAGCAAGCACTTCGCTCCCGATTGCTACCCACACTCATACCGGCTGCAGGGGGAGATGGGATATCCGGTGAAAAAAGAAGCTTCTACCGAGGGGCAGTTCCATCCATACATAAGCATGACCGATCGCTACCGACGACTATGCCGGCCGAAAGCTCAAAAAGCGACGAATGCCGATGCCTTGGCCGCCTCTACAAGTACAAGTATTTCCACATGTCAGGCAGCCACAAACCAGTGACAACGGTCTCTTGCACTCTTACATCAAAAGTTGTCTCCGTTAGTGTCTCTCCTACACACATGTTGGAGCATCTTACACATTTGCGTTTTTGAGTTAGTGTTGCAGCCTGTTTGAGGCAAACTAGGAGAGAAAATATTTGCATGGCATTTGCACATAGCTGCAATATATATATATATATATATATATATATATATATATATATATATATATATATATATATATCAAACCCACCACACTGCTAAAGAGATTATATATATACATATATATATAATCTCTTTAGCAGTGGGTGGGTTTGATAACAGTTCACCACTCATCTGTTGGTGAATTTTTATCATCACGTGGTAAGTGCCTAAGTTATATTTGAGAAGTGACTGGTTCATGAAATTTATGTCAATGTAAAGGCTGCACTAGTGATGTTCAGTCCTACTGAATCAGCCTATCAGTGTTATGACCGAACATCACAAGTGCAGCCTTTACGCTATTTTCACGAACCAGTCACTTCTCAAATAGCCATACAACTCCGGCACTCACCACATGGTGGGAATAATTCACCTGCAGGTGATTAGTGAACTGTTGTCACACTGCCCCCCCCCCCCCCCCCCCCCCCCTCTCTCTCTCTCTCCCTCCCTCGCTCGCTAGCTCAACAGTGACGATCAATTGTGCAATACCACAAAACTGATGCACGCATACTTAAAGTGTAATTTACCTTACTATGGCTGACATGGTCGTTGTAACGAACATTTCCGGACACTGTACCTGAGGTACTCTGCCCGATCGGACAGAGTACCTCAGTTAAATCTCATCATTTGAACGAGAACGAGTCCGCACCCGCCACTCCGCCTGACTGACTTCGCACGCCGGGGAGTTATGTGAAGATCCGGCAGCGTTAATGTATCTGCGTTTTGTGACAAACGTCTTGCTCGGCGGTACTGTACTCCATGCACCTTAAGGGTCCTCGTGATTCGGGTGTAATCTTAAACGCTACGTAATGTGCAGAATGGATTTATCAAAAACACCTACGAAAACAACCCGTCCAGCAGGAATTCTGGCGTTTGTCTGGAGATATAACTTTTCGGAACGTATTTTGAACGATCGCATTTTTTTAAAAACACACTCAAGAATGGTAACTGTGACGATTTCCGCCGCGTTTTTTGTGTGGCACGGCCGCTATTTTGCACGGTATATAACGTTTTTGCACGCTACATAATTTGCAGAATGAATCAAAACAACCCACCTGCAAAAAAAACAACCTCGTACAGAAAGCAAATCCGTCGTTTATCAGGAGAGATTTTCCGCCAAAACACGTGCGATGGAGGAATCTATTACAAATAGCATTATTTGATATTTCCGGCGCGTTTCTTGCAGGGTCGCGTTTCCTGCACGTTACACAGCCCCATGCCCTGGGTGTCGCGTGCCGGAAGAGGCCGTGTGCTCACTGAGGTCAGCCTGTAGCGACCAAAATAATTTCCCGACCAAAATAATTTCCGGAAGTCATCGCAGAGTTATCTGCTCGGCTCTCTCTTTATGCGATTTACCGCTCCTGCACCTGTTCTTTGCATGGAATATATCCCGACAAACGACGCATTAGTTGCTTTACGAGTTTTTGTGTTTTTGGTGCATTTGTGTCGTTTAACAAATAATGTAGCGTTCAAAAAAGTTTTTTCCCGTGCAAAGCTGTCTTACCTGCCGGAAATAATATGGGAGTCACCTCCCTGTAGTCTATTTTTAGTCTGGTTTTATAAAACGTGACCGTTGACTGACTTCGCACGCCCGGGGAGTTATGCTAAGATCCGGCCGCGTTAATATATCTGCGTTATGTGACAAACGTCTTGCTCGGCGGTACTGTACTCCATGCACCTTAACGACCCGC